>MDKI01114610.1:0-11786 GCA_005239505.1 Nicotiana paniculata
TAAACAATTTAAGCCAAGTAATAATCACTAAGCGACCGTGCTAGAACCATGGAACCCGAGATTTCCTAACACCTTCTCCCGGGTTAACAGAATTTCTTATCTAGAACTTCTGGTTCGCAGACTTAAAAAAAAAAAAATTCCTCGATTTGGGTTTAAGATAAACCGGTGACTTGGGACACCAAATCAACTATTCCAAGTGGCGACTCTAATAAATAAAATAATCTCATTTCGAATAATGTCACTTTAATTGGAAAAACTCCCATACCCCCTTGGGGTGTATAAAAAAGGAGGTGTGACAGCAGTAACAGTAGTAACAACCATAGCAAAATCACAGTTACCTGGTAGTCCCAGCTACCAAAACTTCCAGAACTACACTAACCTGATTCCTTTATAGCCAAGGATATGTAGGCAACCTTTGAAGTAGGGTTCAGTCAACCATTTGAAAAAATGCTTCGCATGGAGTATCTGAACGGGTAAAATTTGTTCATAACTGCTCACTTTGTATTTTCCCAAAAACTCTTCGTGTTTCCGAGCAAAGAGGGGCAGCTGTTGTAACGACCCGACTGGTCGTTTTGCGATATCGGACCCCGTTCCCCTAAATGAAACTTCCCATAGCGGTTTTTTATGATTGATGACTTGCGGGGACTGGTGGTCCGGGATTCGGAGGTGTTTAGAGTGCTATAGGAACAATTGGTTCCTTAAGGTTGGCTTTTAAGGCCAAGTTTGACTTCGATCAACATTCTGGGTAAACAACCTCGGAATCGAGTTTCATCGGTTCCGGTAGCTTCGTGTGATGATTTTGGACCTGGGCGTATGCTCGTAATGGGTTTTTGATGACCCAGGAGCGTTTCGGCGCCCAATATTAAAATAAGAAGTTCCTTAAGTTCCTATTTTGGTATTGGACGTGTTTTTGTGTTACCGAGGTCTGAACGAAATTCCGAGACTGGGAATAGTTCCGTTATGTAATTTATGACTTGCCTGTAAAATTTGGTGTCATTCCGAGTAGTATAGGTCGGTTCGGCACGTTGTTAGCAAAGTCTAGAAAACTTAAAGTTCCTAAGTTTGGTTCATGGGGTATTGAGGTGTGATTTTGAGTTTTAGTGTTGTTTTGGAAGTTCTGAAGGCTCGAGCGAGTTTGTATTATGATTTGGTACTTGTTGGTATATTTGGACGAGGGCTCGGGTGGGCCCAGGGGCCTCCCGGGCACCCAACGGGGCTAAAAACTAGCTAAAATAGTTGTTGGGGCACCTGTTCTGGTGTGATCGCAGGTGCGGTTGCCCACTAGCAGGTGCGGGACCGCTCTTGCGGTCCCAAGCATCGCAGGTGCGGCCCCACGTGAGGTACCCCTTTCTCGTAGGTGCGGAAAAAGTCCGCAGGAGCGGAACCGCTAGTGCGGCCATCCCTCCGCAAGTGCGAACTCAACCTTTCCCATCCAGTTCCGCAGGTGCAAGCTCCAGCTCGCAGGTGTGAGACCGCAGGTGTGGTCCTCGAGCAGCTGCGGAACCCCTATAGGCCAGGCAGTGTGTTTCCTTTAAACACGGGACTTCACCCCTTTCTTCCATTTTCCACCACAATTAGAGACTTGGGAGCTTGGGGAAAGAGGTTCCACGACCTAACTACTAAAGAGGTAAGTAAATTCCACTCTAACACTAGTTTCAAACATGAATTACAAGTTAAACTCTCTACTAAATCATTGAAAATTCAAGAATTGGGTAATAATTTAGGGTTCTTAAGAAATTGGTGAATTACCCAAATATTTCTATTAATTCAAGTAGAAATCATGTATTAACGATCCTTAGGATTCGGGTGAGCGATTCCTTCGAGAATTTTTCAAAATTGAACGTGCGGGCACGGGGTTGGATTTTGGAAATTCTTCAAGAATGTTTAATTATTGAATAAATAGGATAATTTCCCTACTTTGAGCATGCATTGATGTCATTGTACCGTATTTGGCTAGTTGCAAGTCCTCGGGTGTAGAGATCGGAGTTCGGGCGCATCCTTGGTCCGAGGGGTAGATTCGACACGAGGTGAGTCTCCTTTCTAACCTTGTAAGAGGGAATTGTCCCCATAGGTGTTATATATGTTGTGTGTAATTGTTTTTGGGGCTACGTGCGTACAAAGTGATGAGAGTCCGTACGTGGCGACTATATCATGCTATGTCAGGTAGTTTTAGGGCTCACCGCATGTCTCTATGTGCCTTATATGTATCTTTGGGTGTTCTTTGAGCTGCCTATTGCTTTTAAATTGATATGGAAATGTGGAAAGTTGCACTTGAACTCCCAGTTGATCAATCCCTGTTAAAAGTATAGCCTTACTAAGTCATTGAGATGTCGGCATATACATATGTACGTATGAGAATAAGCACTCGAATCGCAGATATGATTCGCGATCGAGGGAAGCTTTATGATAAATCGGTATAAGTGTGTCAGCACTCGAATCATAGGTATGATTCGCAATCGAGGGGAGCTTTATGGTAATTATACATAAGTGTGTCAACACTCGACTCGCAGGTATGATTCGCGATCGAGGGAAGCTTTATGGTAATTGTATATAAATATGTCAGCACCCGAGTCGCAGGTATGATTCGCGAGCGAGGGAAGCTTTACGTCCATTCAGTGTCTAGATATTTCCTTATGACTCCGGCTGGTTGTCTTACTCTTGTGTGCTCTTAGCTATTTGGTATTGTTTTCATTGATATTGACTTGGTAGATATTTGGGGGGAAAGAAAGGAAAGTTTACATTGTTGTTTATTTTCAGTAGTTGCCTGGATTTCTGTATTTGATAGGTATCTGCTGCTTATTGTCTCACATGTCTACTGCTTTTCGTTATATCGTGTTTTGTATTATTACTGTTGGACCTAGTGAGTGTCAAGTCGACCTCTCGTCACTACCTCTTCGATGTTAGGCGGGATACTCACTGGGTACATATATATTTATGTACTCATGCTGCACTTCTATTCTTAATTGTACAGATTCTGAGGCTGGTGCTTCTGGTTACCCGACCGGAGCTTGCCGTATATTCTGGAACTGACTCCACGGTGAGCTGCCTCCCTTGGCGATTCTCAGCAGTGCTATGGAGTTATCTTTTTTTCTTTTCTGTCTACTTCGCTCAGACAGCAATATAGTTTTTATAATCTTTTGTATATTCTACTAGTTCGCCTGTTGACTTGTGACACTAGTTCCAGGGACGCACATAGTATACTCTTTATTTTGGGACTGTATATATTGGATTACAATCATTGTGGCAGTATTTACTTAAATTGGTTAATGTTTCCGCTTTTATTTAAATGATCTAAGCTTAAAACTTTGGGGAATATGTGGGGTTGGTATGTTAAATAAGGACAATTGTGTTGTCTGACTCCAGTGTTGGGCGCCATTACGACCTGTGTTGGATTTTGGGTCGTGACAACATGGTATCAGAGCACTAGGCTCACGTAAGTTTCACGAGTCACGGGCAAAACCAGTAGAGTCTTGCGGATCGGTGCGGAGACGTCTGTACTTATCTTCAGGAGGCTATATGGTGTTAGGAAACCTCTCTTTGTTATTATTCTATCATGCAGTCGATGATTTATTAAATTCATTCTTTTATTCTCTCACAGATGGAGAGGACGCGCGCATCTGATGTACCAGACCCGGGAAGGGCCGCTACGCCCGCTGACAGAGGGCGGGGGAGGGCACCGGCCCGTGGTAGGGGACGAGGGCATCCCAAAGCTATTCTGGTCCCGCCACCAGAGGACCCTATTATAGAGGAGCAGGATGAGGTGCCTCCAGCAGATCCTGCACCAGTAGACTTTGTGACGGCGCCAGGCTTCCAGGCAGTCATGGGCCGTATGATGAGATTTATGGACACCATGTCCCAGGCTAGTTTATTTCCAGAAGATCCTTCCACTTCACATGAGGGAGGGGAGCCCAGACCCCTACTGTCCAGGCCACAGGGCCGACAGCAGCATTATATCACACCCCGGGTACACTGCCCGTGGGTGGGGCCCAGCCTGTAGTAGCAGCGCCGGAGCCCAGACCAGCTGCGGATGGAAATCAACAAAAGATGTTAGACAGATGGACTCGAATGCGCCCTCCAGTCTTCGGGGGTGAGAGGATGCCCAGGACGTCATTGATAGGTGCATGGATAGACTGCACAACATGGGGATCCTAGCGTCCCATCGAGTGGATTTTACCACATTCCAGTTAGAGGGCAGAGCTCGCAGGTGGTGGCAGTCTTATATTCTCAGCAGGCCAGCAGATTCTCCTACTGTCACTTGGGAGCAATTCACACAGATGTTCTTGGACAAATATATTCCACCCTTTTAGAGGGAAGAGCTGCGGGGTCAGTTTGAGCGGTTATAGCAGGGGCAGATGTCCATGACAGATTATGAGGCCAGATTTTCAGAGCTGTCACACCATGCACTTATGATATTACCCACCGATGTTGAGAGAGTGTGGAGGTTTATAGCAGGGTTGCATCCAGGTATTAGATCCACCATGGCTCAAGGTGGAGATGGGTACTCTTTATCAGCTCATTGTGAAGATTGCTCGCCGGATCGAGGGCTATCGGTCGAGGAGCAGGGAGCAGGGTCAGCAGGATAAGAGGGCCAGATTCTCTGGAGATTTCAGAGGTGCCCCAGCTAGGGGTAGGGGTCAGTATAGCAGTGGTCAGCCCAGCAGGTCTTTATATTCAGCACCTCCACCACCTCCCCGAGGTGTTCCAGCGAGGCCTCATTTCAGCACCATGCTAGAGAGTTCCTACCGTCCTCCAGCCATTCAGAGTTCTCACAGTGGGTATCCTAGTCATCCGAGATCCTCCGATCCTTATTTCAGTGTTATGCATGAGGGCTCTCATCGCCCTCCAGCCATTCAGGGATATTTTTCGGGGCAGCAGGATGTGTCACCTGTGAGATGTTACGAGTGCGGAGATCTGGGCCATGTGAGGAAGGCTTGTCCTAGATTTTGGGGCAAGACAGTGCAGTAGGGCTATCAGCCTATGAGTTCAGCACCAGCAAATCCGTCCACCTAGAGGTGGAGGACAGGTCGGCAGGGGTCGTCCTAGAGGTGGAGTCCAGTCAGGGGAAGGTCAGGCAGCTTCTGTTCACTCTGGTGGGGCTCAGTCTCCAGGTGCTCCAGCCAGATTCTATGCTATTCCGGCCAGATCAGATGCAGTGGCCTCAGACGCTTCAGTATTGTTTGATCAAGGATCCACTTATTCATATGTTTCAGCCCTATTTTCTCCTTTTATGGATGTTTCTCGTGAGTTCTTAGGATATCCTATATATGTGTCTACTCCTGTGGGCGATTCTGTGGTGGTAGACCGGGTGTATCGGTCTTGTGTGATCACCTTTTGTGGTTTCGAGACCAGAGCTGGCCTTTTATTGCTCGACATGGTTGATTTTGAGGTTATTCTAGGCATGGATTGGCTATCTCCATATCATGTCGTGCTTGATTTCCATGCCAAGACAGTTACTTTAGCCATGCCCGATTCGTCTCGGCTGGAGTGGAGAGGTTCTTCAGTTAGTGCAGCCAGCCGGGTTATTTCATTCATGAAGGCTCGACACATGGTCGAGAAGGGTTGACTAGCCTATCTTGATTACGTGGGGGACACTGCCGCCGAGTCTCTGATGATTGATTCAGTGCCAGTGGTTTGAGAGTTTGCGGATGTATTTCCTTCAGATCTTCCGGGCATGCCTCCGGACCGTGATATTGATTTTTGCATTGATTTAGCTCCAGATACATAGCCTATATCCATTCCTCCGTACCGTATGGCTCCGAAAGAGTTGAAGGAGTTGAAGGAGCAGCTTGAGGAGTTGTTGCTAAGGGGTTCATCAGACCGAGTGTATCGTCGTAGGGTGCTCCAGTTTTATTTGTGAAGAAGAAGGATGGGTCTATGAGGATGTGTATTGATTACCGCCAGTTGAACAAGGTTACCACTAAGAACAAGTATCACTTGCCGCCCATCGATGATTTGTTTGACCAGTTGCAGGGTACTCGTGCGTTTTCTAAGATTGATTTGCGATCGGGGTATCATCAGTTGAGGATTCGTGCTTCAGATGTTCCGAAGACTGCTTTTCATACGAGATATGGCCATTATGAGTTCCTGGTGATGTCCTTTGGCTTGACTAATTCCCCAGCAGCATTCATGGACTTGATGAATAGGGTGTTCAGGCCGTATATTGATTCCTTTGTCATTTTCTTCATTGATGACATTTTGATTTACTCACGTAGCCTGGGGGAGCACGAGCAGCATTTGAGAGTTGTGCTCCAGACTTTGCGATAACAGAAGCTATATGCTAAGTTCTCCAAGTGTGAGTTTTGGTTGGATTCTGTGGCATTTTTGGGGAATGTGGTATCCGGAGAGGGTATCAAGGTTGATCCTCAGAAGATCGAGACAGTTCAGAGTTGGTCGCGTCCTACTTCAGCTATAGAGATCAGGAGGTTTTTGTACATTCAGTCCCTGGCCAATCGCCTTGGACATTCAGTCCCTGGCCAATCGCCTAGTGAGGTTAGACCTTTCAGAGCCTCGTCGAATTTTAGCACAGATAGTTGCTCAGTCTTTGTTATTGGGGGAGATTAAGGCCCGACAGTTCTATGATCAGTGCTTAGCAGAGCTTCGGGAGACTGAGGTTCTGGGTAGGGGCAAGGAGGCTACTATTGGCGAGGATGGTGTTTTGAGACTTCAGGGCCGCTTATGTGTTCCTAATGTTGATGGCCTGAGGGAGAGAATTCTAGAGGAGGCACACAGTTCTCGGTATTCTATACATCCTGGTGCTATGTAGATGTATCGTGACTTGAAGCAGCATTTCTAGTGGAGGCGGATGAAGAAGGACACTGTGGGGTATCTGACTAGGTGTCTTAATTGCCAGCAGGTGAAGTATGAGCACCAAAGGCCAAGAGGCCTACTTCAGTAGATGCCCATCCTTAAGTGGAAATGTGAGCGCATCGCTATGGATTTCGTGGTTGGGTTGCCTCGGACTTTGTGGAAGGATGACGCAGTTTGGGTCATTGTGGATATATTTACCAAATCGGCGCATTTCATTCCAGTAGCTACTACATATACTTCTGAGAGGTTGGCCCAGATCTACATTAGGGAGATAGTCCGGTTTCATGGTGTGCCGGTATCCATTATATCATATCGAGGTCCTTAGTTCACCTGGCACTTCTGGAGAGCATTGCATAGTGAGATGGGCACCTAGATAGACCTCAGCACAACATTTCACCCTCAAACTGTTTGTCAGTTGGAGCGTACAGTTCAGATATTGGAGGACATGCTCAATGAATGTGTGATTGACTTTGGAGGTTAGTGGGACCAGTTCTTGCCTTTGGCCGAGTTTGCTTACAATAATAGTTATCAGTCCAGCATTGAGATGGCACCATTTGAGGCTTTGTATGGTCGGCGATGTCGTTCTCCTATCGGGTGGTTTGAGCCTGGCGAGGCTAAGTTATATGGCACCGACCTGGTAAGGGATGCCTTGGAGAAAGTGAAGTTGATTCAGGAGAGGCTCCGTACATCACAGTCCAGACAGAAGAGTTACGCGGATCAGAGGGCGCGTGAGGTATCATTTATGGAGGGAGATAGGGTCCTGTTGAAAGTCTTTCCTATGAAGGGTATTATGAGGTTTGGTAAGAAGGGCAAGTTGAGCCCGAGGTTTATAGGTCCATTCGAGGTGTTGAGGCGAGTTGGGGAAGTTGTTTATGAGCTGGCCTTGCTTCCCAGTTTATCAGGAGTTCATCCAGTTTTTCATATGTCCATGCTCTGGAGGTAGCACGCTGA
Source organism: Nicotiana paniculata (assembly GCA_005239505.1). NCBI lineage: Eukaryota > Viridiplantae > Streptophyta > Magnoliopsida > Solanales > Solanaceae > Nicotiana > Nicotiana paniculata. The sequence goes on from MDKI01114610.1 coordinate 7,759, forward strand.
CTTCTCTCATGTGGTTGATCTCAGCACTATTCGGTTGGATGAGAGGTTGGGCTACGAGGAGGAGCCAGTTGCTATTATTGATAGACAGGACCGCCAGTTGAGGTCCAAGAGAGTTTCTGCCATAAAGGTCCGGTAGAAGGGCCATCCATTTGAGGAGGCGACCTGGGAGTCCGAGAAGGACATGCGGAGCAGATATCCACACATATTCAACACTTCAGGTATGATTCTAGACCCGTTCGAGGATGAACGTTTGTTTAAGAGGTGGAGAATGTAACAACCCGATCGGTCATTTTGCGTTATCGGACCCCGTTCCCCTAAATGAAACTTCACGTAGCAGCTTTTTATGATTTATGACTTGTGAGGACTGGTGGTCCAAGATTCGGAGGTGCTTAGAATGCTATAGGAACAATTGGTTCCTTAAGGTTGGCCTTTAAGGCCAAGTTTGACTTCGGTCAACATTCTGGGTAAACGGCCTCGGAATCGAGTTTCACCGGTTCCGGTAGCTTTGTGATATGATTTTGGACCTGGGTTTATGCTCGGAATGGGTTTCTGATGACCTGGGAGCATTTCGGCGCCCAATATTGAAATAAGAAGTTCCTTATGTTCCTATTGTGGGTTTGGACGTGTTTTTGTGATATCGAGGTCCGAACAGAATTCCGAGGTCGAGAATAGTTCCGTTATGTCATTTATGACTTCCCTGCAAAATTTGGTGTCATTCCGAGTAGTATAGGTCGGTTCGGCGCGTTGTTAGCGAATTCTAGAAAACTTAGTGCTCCTAAGTTTGGTTCATGGGGTTTTGAGGTGTGATTTTGAGTTTTAGTGTTGTTTTGGGAGTTCTGAAGGCTCAAGCGAGTTTGTATTATGATGTGGGACTTGTCGGTATATTTGGACGAGGGCTCGGGTGGGCCCAGGGGCCTCCCGGGCACCTAACGGGGCTAAAAACCAGCTAAAATAGTTGTTGATGCACCTGTTCTGGTGTGACCGCAGGTGCGATTTCCCTGTCGCAGGTGCGGGACTACTCCTGCAGTCCTAAGCATCGCAGGTGCGACTCTAGGTGAGGTCCCCCTTTCTGTAGGTGCGGACAAAACTCCGCAGGAGCCGAACCGCTGGTGCGGCCATCCCTCCGCAGGTGCAAACTCAGCCTTTCCCGTCCAGTTCTGCAGGTGCGAGCTCCAGCTCGCAGGCGCGAGACCGCAGGTGCAGTCCTCGAGCCGCAGGTGCGGAACCCCTGTAGGCCAGGCAGTGTATTTCCTTTAAAACACGGGACTTCATCCCTTTCTTTCATTTTCCATCACCATTAGAGACTTGGAAGCTTGGGGAAAGAGGTTCCACGACCTAACTACAAAAGACGTAAATAAATTCCACTCTAACACTAGTTTCAAACATGAATTACAAGTTAAACTCTCTACTAAATCATTGAAAATTCAAGAATTGGGTAATAATTTAGGGTTCTTAAGAAATTGGTGAATTACCCATTTATTGTTATAAATTCAAGTAGAAATCATGTATTAACGATCCTTAGGCTTCGGGTGAGCGATTCCTTCGAGAATTTTTGGAAATTGAACGTGCGAGCCCGGGGTTGGATTTTGGAAATTCTTCAAGAATGTTGAATTATTGAATAAATAGGATAATTTCCCTACTTTGAGCATGCATTGATGTCATTGTACCGTATTTGACTAGTTACGAGTCCTCGGGTGTAGAGGTTCGGAGTTCGAGCGCATCCTTGGTCCGAGGGGTAGATTCGACACGAGGTGAGTCTCCTTTCTAACCTTGTAAGAGGGAATTGTCCCCATAGGTATTATATATGTTGTGTGTAATTGTTTTGGGAGCTACGTGCGTACAAAGTGACGAGATTCCGTACGTGGCGACTATCATGCTATGTCAGGTAGTTTTAGGGATCACACGCATGTCTCTATGTGCCTTATATGTATCTTTGGGTGTTTTTTGAGCTGCCTATTGCTTTTAAATTTATATAGAAATGTGGAAAGTTGTACTTGAACTCCCAGTTGATCAATCCCTGTTACAAGTATAGCCCTACTAAGTCATTGAGATGTCGGCATATACATATGTACGTATGAGAGTCAGCACTCGAATCGCAGATATGGTTCGCGATCGAGTGAAGCTTTATGATAAATCGGTATAAGTGTGTCAGCACTCGAGTCGCAGGTATGATTCGCGATCGAGGGGAGCTTTATGGTAATTATACATAAGTGTGTCAGCACTCGACTCGCAGGTATGATTCGCGATCGAGGGGAGCTTTATGGTAATTATACATAAGTGTGTCAGCACTCGACTCGCAGGTATGATTCGCGATCGACGGAAGCTTTATGGTAATTGTATATAAATGTGTCAGCACCCGAGTCGCAGGTATGATTCGCGAGCGAGGGAAGCTTTACGTCCATTCAGTGTCTAGATATTTCCTTATGACTCCGGTCGATTGTCTTACCCTTGTGTGCGCTTGGCTATTTGGTATTGTTTTCATTGATATTGACTTGAGAAATATTTGGCGGGAAAGAAAGGAAATTGTACATTGTTGTTTATTTTCAGTAGTTGCCTGGATTTCTGTATTTGATAGGTATCTGTTGCTTATTTTCTCACATGTTTACTGCTTTTTGTTATATCCTGTTTTGTATTATTACCGTTGGACCTTAGAGTGTCAAGTCGACCTCTTGTCACTACCTCTTCGAGGTTAGGCGGGATACTCACTGGGTACATATATATTTATGTACTCATGTTTTACTTCTATACTTAATTGTACAGGTTCTGAGGCTGGTGCTTCTGGTTATCTGACCGGAGCTTGACGTATATTCTGGACTTGACTCCACGGTGAGCTACCTCCCTTGGCGATTCTTAGCAGTTCTATGGAGTTATCTTTTGTTCATTTCTGTCTACTTCTCTCAGACAATAGTACAGTTTGTATAATCTTTTGTATATTCTACTAGTTCGCCTGTTGACTTGTGACACTAGTTCCTGGCACGCACGTAGTAGACTCTTTATTTTGGGACTGTATATATTGGATCACGATCATTGTGGCTGTATTTAATTAAGTTGGTTAATGTTTCCTCTTTTATTTAAATGATCTAAGCTTAAAACTTTGGGGAATATGTGGGGTTGGTATGTTAAATAAGGACAATCTCACTAGTAGACAACTGTTGGCTTGCCTGACTTCGGTGGGGGCGCCATCACGACCTGTGTTGGATTTTGGGTCGTGACAGCTCTGAGCATATAATTTTTAACCTACCATATACTCCTACAAAATTCAATAATAAATTAGTTTTATAAATTTTTGTTGAATTTCAGTGTTATTTGTGAATTATTTTCGCATGACATAATCATAATTTTCCATAAATGATTTAAAGTTGCATAATTAGGTGCATAACCTTAATTATTTTCATTAGGAAATTACAAATTTGTTCTTCAAAAATTGCAAGTATTAATTCATAATTTCACCCTTTAATCCATAATTAATTAATTTTTTCTTTTAATTAGATAAAAATTAGAATTAGAGCTAATTAACATATTATTCGTGACTAATGGAAGCACATAATAACGAAAATATGTTTATTTGGAACAATATAGATTTAATTGATAATTGCTTAATTTAATCGTTCTTTCCAACCAAATTGCGAATTTATTAGGAGTATTTAAATTAAATGGTGTTACTCTTAATTAACTCATCAATTAATTTATAATTAGACAAAACAAAGTTAAAATTAGTTACAATTTTTTTTAAGTTTAATTTGAATAGTGTTAATTAACTAATTAATTTAAATTGGTCATAGGAGGGTTAAGATTGGACCTAGGCCAACTTACCCAGGCCCAAAATCTTTCCTCCCTAACACACAAATACCCAGCCCAAATAAGCTAAACTCAGCCAGCCTCGTTACCCAAAACGACACCGTTTTAGATTAGGTTAATCCCAACCATTGATCTCCCCAGATCCAACGGCTAGGAACTCATAACTCATAAATAAATATATAAATATATATATATATATATATATATATATATATATATATATATATATA
>ML312451.1:0-32676 GCA_005239505.1 Nicotiana paniculata
CGTTGGATAGTAATCAGGTTATGCTAGCATCAACTACGGAGTGGGACCTATGTTGGAAAGTCATCAGGTTATGTTGGCATCAACGATGGAGTGTGACCCTATATTGGAAAGTCATCAGGTTATGTTGGCATCAACTAGGAAGTGGGACACTATATTGGAAAGTCACCGGTTATGCTGAAATCAATTAGGGAGTGTGACCCTATGTTAAAAAATTATCAAGTTATGCTAGCTTCATCTAGGGAGTGGGACCCTATATTGAAAAGTCTTTAGGTTATCCTGGCATCAACTAGGGAGTNATAGGTTATGATGGCAGCAACTAGGGAGTGGGTCCCAATGTTAGAAAGTCATCAGTTTATGCTGGTATCAACTAGGGAGTGAGACCCTATGATGAAAAGTCATCAGGTTATGCTGGCATCAACTCAGGAGTAGGACCCTACGTTCGAAGGTCATCAGGTTGTGCTGGCATTAACTAGGGAGTGGGACCTTACATTGCAAAGTCATGTTATGCTAGCATCAACAATGGAGTAGGACCCTATGTTGGAAAGTTATCCGGTTATGCTTGCATCAACTCGGGAGTGGGACGCTACGTTGGAAAGTCATTAGGTTATGCTGGCATCAACTAGGGAGTGGGGCGCTACATTCTAAAGTCATCAGGTTGTACTGGGATTAACTAGAGAGTGGGACCCTATGTTGGAAAGTCATCAGGTTATGTTAGCATCAGCTAGGGAGTGGGACCCTATTTTGGAAAGTCATCAACTTAGGTGGAATCAACTAGGGAGCGGGACCCTACATTAGAAAGTAATGAGATTATGCTGGCATAAATTAGAGAGTGGGACCCTATGTTGTAAAGTCACCAGGTTATGCTGGCATCAACAATGGAGTGAGACCCTACGTTTGAAAGTCATCAGGTTATGCTTGCATCAACTAGGGAGTGAGAACCTATTTAAGAAAGAGAACAGGTTATGCTGGCATCAACTAGGGGGGTGGACCATACGTCTGAATGTCATCAAGTTATTCTATCATCAATTAAGGTGTGGTACCCTACGTTGGAAAGTCATCAGGTTATGCTGGCATCAACTAGGGGATGTGACGCTATGTTGGAAAGTCATCAGGTTATGCTTGCATCAACTAGGGAGTAAGACCCTATGTTCGAAAGTCATCAGGTTATGTTGGAATCAACGATGGAGTGTGACCGTATGTTGGAATTTCATCAAGTTATCTTGGCATCAACTAGGAAGTGAGAAACTGTATTGGAAAGTCATCAGATTATGCTGAAATCAATTAAGGAGTGGGACCCTATGTTTAAAAAGTCATTAGGTTATGCTAGCATCATCTAGGGAGTGGGACCCTATATTGGAAAGTCTTTAGGTTATGCTGGCATCAACTAGGGAGTTGAACCTTACGTTTGAAAGTCATCAGGTTATGTTGGAATCAATTAGGGAGTATGAACTTATGTTGGAAAGTCATGAGGTTATGCTGGCATCAACTAGGGAATGGGACCATATGTTCGAAAGTCATCAGGATATGCTGACAATAACTAGGGAGTGGGAACCCACGTTTGAAAGTTATCAGGTTATGCTAGTATCAACTAGGGAATGGAAACCTACGTTGGAAAGTCATCAGGTTATGCTGGCATTAACTATGGAGCGAGACCCTATTTTAGAAACACATCAAGTTATGCTGGCATTAACTAGGGTGTGGGACCCTACGTTGGAAAGTCATCAGGTTATGTTGCCATCAATTAGGGAGTGGGACCCTACGTTGGAAAGTCATTGGGTTATGCTCGCATCAACTAGGGATTGGGACCCTGTGTTCGAAAGTCATCAGTTTATGCTTGCATCAACTAGGGAGTGGGACTCTATTTTAGAAAGTCATCAACTTATGTTGGCATCAACTAGGGAGTGAGACCCTATGTTGGACAGTCATCAGGTTATGCTGGCATCAACTAGGGAGTGGGACTCTATTTTAGAAAGTCATCAACTTATGTTGGCATCAACTAGGGAGTGAGACCCTATGTTGGACAGTCATCAGGTTATGCTGGCATCAACTAGGGAGTGGGACCCTATGTTGGAATGTAATCAGTTTATGCTGACATCAACGAGGGAGTGTGACCCTACATTGGAAAGTCATCAGTTTATGCTAGCATCAACTAGAAATTGGACCATACGTTTGAAAGTCATCAGATTGTGCTGGCATTAACTAGTGAGTGGGACCCTATGTTACAAAGTTATCAGGTTATGCTCGCATCAACTAGGGAGTGGGACCCTATTTTTAAAAGTCATCAACTTATGTTGGAATCAACTAGGGAGTGGGACTCTATGTTGGAAAGTCATCAGGTTATGTTAGCATCAGCTAGGGAGTGGGACCCTATTTTGGAAAGTCATCAACTTAGGTGGCATCAACTAGGGAGCGGGACCCTACATTGGAAAGTCATGAGGTTATGCTGGCATAAACTAGAGAGTGGGGCCCTATGTTGGAAAGTCACCAGGTTATGCTGGCATCAACAATGGAGTGAGACCCTATGTTTGAAAGTCATCAGGTTATGCTTGCATCAACTAGGGAGTGAGAACCTATTTTAGAAAGAGAACAGGTTATGCTGGCATCAACTAGGGGGGGTGGACCATACGTCTGAAAGTCATCAGGTTATGCTATCATCAATTAAGGTGTGGTACCCTACGTTGGAAAGTCATCAGGTTATGTTGGCATCAACTAGGGGATGGGACGCTATGTTGGAAAGTCATCAGGTTATGCTGGCATCAACTAGGGAGTGAGACCCTATGTTCGAAAGTCATCAGGTTATGTTGGCATCAACGATGGAGTGTGACCGTATGTTAGAAAGTCATCAGGTTATGTTGACATCAACTAGGAAGTGGGAAACTGTATTGGAAAGTCATCAGATTATGCTGAAATCTACTAAGGAGTGGAACCCTATGTTTAAAAAGTCATCAGGTTATGCTAGCATCATCTAGGGAGTGGGACCCTATATTGGAAAGTCTTTAGGTTATGCTGGCATCAACTAGAGAGTAGGACCTTACGTTTGAAAGTCATCAGGTTATGTTGGAATCAATTAGGGTGTATGACCTTACGTTGGAAAGTCATGAGGTTATGCGGGCATCAACTAGGGAATGGGACCATATGTTCGAAAGTCATCAGGATATGCTAACAATAACAAGGGACTGGGACCCTATTTTTGAAAGTCATCAACTTATGTTGGCATCAACTAGGGAGTGGGACCCTAAGTTGGAAAGTCATCAGGTTATACTGGCATCAACTAGAAAGTGTGACCATATCTTGGAAAGTCATCAAGTTATGCTGGCATAAACAAGCGAGTGAGACCATACATTGGAAAGTCATCATGTTATGCTGGAATCAACTAGGGAGTGAGACCCTACTTTAGAAAGACATCAGGTTATGCTGGCATCAACTAGGGTGTGGGACCCTACGTTGGAAAATCATCAGGTTATGTTGGCATCAATTAAGGTGTGGGACCCTACGTTGGAAAATCATCAGGTTATGCTGGCATCAACTATGGGTGGTACCTTATGTTGGAAAGTCATAAGGTTATGCTGGCATCATATAGGGAGTGAGACCCTATGTTGGAAAGTCATCAGGTTATGCTGGCATCAACGATGGAGTGTGTCCCTATATTGGAAAGTCATCAGGTTATGTTGGCATCAACTAGGAAGTGCGACACTATATTGGAAAGTCACTGGTTATGCTGAAATCAACTAGGGAGTGTGACCCTAAGTTAAAAAATAATCAAGGTATTCTAGCATCATCTAGGGAGTGGGACCCTATATTGAAAAGTCTTTAGGTTATCCTGGCATCAACGAGGGAGTAGGATCCTACGTTGGAAAGTCATCAGGTTATGATGGAATCAACTAGGGAGTGGGACCATATGTTCGAAAGTCATAAAGATATGCTGACATCAACTAGGGAGTGGGACCCCACGCTGAAAAGTCATCAGGTTATACTAGCATCAACTGGGGAATGGGACCCTACGTTGTATTGTTATCAGGTTATGTTGGCATCAACTACGGAGTGGGACCCTATGTTGGAAATTCAATAGGTTATGATGGCAGCAACTAGGGAGTGGGTCCCAATGTTAGAAAGTCATCAGTTTATGCTGGCATCAACTCAGGAGTGGGGCCCTACGTTCGAAGGTCATCAGGTTGTGCTGTCATTAACTAGGGAGGGGGACCCTACATTGCAAAGTGATCATTTTATGCTGGCATCAACAAGGGAGTAGGACCCTACGTTGGAAAGTTATCCGGTTATGCTTGCATCAACTCGGGAGTGGGACGCTACGTTGGAAAGTCATAACGTTATGCTGGCATCAACTAGGGAGTGGGGCGCTACATTCTAACGTCATCAGGTTGTGCTAGCATTAACTAGGGGGTGGGACCCTATGTTGAAAAGTCATTAGGTTATGTTAGCATCAGCTAGGGAGTGGGACCCTATTTAGGAAAGTCATCAACTTAGGTGGCATCAACTAGGGAGCGGGACCCTACATTGGAAAGTCATGAGGTTATGCTGGCATAAATTAGAGAGTGGGGCCCTATGTTGGAAAGTCACCAGGTTATGCTGGCATCAACAATGGAGTGAGACCCTACGTTTGAAAGTCATCAGGTTATGCTTGCATCAACTAGGGAGTGAGAACCTATTTTAGAAAGAGAACAGGTTATACTGGCATCAACTAGGGGGGTGGACCATACATCTGAAAGTCATCAGGTTATGCTATCATCAATTAAGGTGTGGTACCCTACGTTGGAAAGTCATCAGGTTATGCTGGCATCAACTAGGGAGTGGGACCCTATGTTCGAAAGTCATCAGGTTATGTTGGCATCAACTATGGAGTGTGACTCTATTTTGGAAAGTCATCAACTTATGTTAGAATCAACTAAGGAGTAGCACTCTATGTTGGACAATCATCAGGGTATGCTGGCATCAACTAGGGAGTGGGACCCTATGTTGGAATGTCAACAGTTTATGCTAGAATCAACGAGGGAGTGTGACCCTACATTGGAAAGTCATCTAGTTATGCTGGCATCAACTAGGAAATGGGACCCTACGTTCGAATGTAATCAGGTTGTGCTGGCATTAACTAGGGAGTGGGACCCTATGTTGTAAAGTCATCCGGTTATGCTCGCATCAACTAAGGAGTGGGACCCTATTTTTGAAAGTCATCAACTTATGCTGGCATCAACTCGGGAGTGGGGCCCTATTTTGGAAAGTCATCAGGTTATATTGGCATCAACTATAGAGTGGGACCCTATGTTGGGAAGTCATCAGGTTATGTTGGCATCAACAAGGGAGTGAGACCCTACGTTTGAAAGCCATTAGGTTATGCTGGCATCAAATAGGGAGTGAGACCCTATTTTAGAAAGACATCAGGTTATGGTGGCATCAACTAGAGTGTGGGACCCTACGTTGGAAATTCATCAGGTTATGCTAGCATCAATTAAGGTGTGGAACCCTAAGTTAGAAGGTCATCAGGTTATTTTTACATTAACTAGAGAGTGGGACTCTATGTTGGAAATTCATTAGGTTATGCTGGCATCAACTAGGGAACGAGACCCTATGTTGGAAGGTCATCAGGTTATGTTGGCATCAATGAGGGAGTATGACCCTATGTTGGAAATTCATCGGGTTATGTTGGCATCTACTAGGAAGTGGGACACTATATTGGAAAGTCATCAGGATATGCTGAAATCAACTACCGAGTGGGACCCTATGTTATAAAAGTCCTCAAGCTATGCTAGCATCATCTAGGGAGTGGGACCCTATATTGGAAGTCTTTAGGTTATGCTGGCATCAACTGGGGAGTAGGACCCTGCGTTGGAAAGTCATCAGGTTATGCTGGAATCAACTAGGGAGTATGGCCCTACATTGGAAAGTCATGAGGTTATACTGGCATCAACTAGGTAGTTGGACCTTATGTTCGAAAGTCATTAGGATATGCTGACATCAACCAGGGAGTGGGACCCCACGTTGGAAAGTGATCAGGTTATGCTAGCACCAACTAGGGAATGGGACCCTACGTTGGAAAGTCATCAGGTTATGCTGGCATCTACTACGGAATGGGAAGCAATGTTGGAAAGTCATTAGGCTATGCTGGCAGCAACTAGAGAGTGGGTCCCAACGCTAGAAAGTCATCAGGTTATACTGGCATCAACTAGGGAGTGAGACCCTATGATGGAAAGTCATCAGGTTATGATGTCATCAACTAGGGAATGGGAACCTACGTAGGAAAGGTATCAGGTTATGCTAGCATGAACTAGGGAGTGGGACCCTACGTTGGAAAGTCATCAGGTTATGCTGGCATCAACTAGGGAGTGAGACCATATGTTGGAAAGTCATGAGGTTACGCTAGAATCAACTAGGGAGTGGGACACCACATCTGAAAGTCATCAAGTCATGTTGGCATCAACTAGAGAGTGGTACCCTACGTTGGAAAGTCATCAGGTTATGATGCCATCATCTAGAGAGTGATACGCTATATTTGAAAGTCATCGGGTTATGCTGGCATCAACTATGGAGTGGGACCATACGTTAGAAAGTTATCAGGTTATGCTGGCATCAACTAGATAGTGGCAGCCTATGTTGGAAAGGCATTAGGTTATGTTGCAACAACTAGGGAGTGGGACGCTACGTTGGAGAGTCATCAAGTTATGCTGGCATCAACTAGGGAGTGGGACCCTATGTTGGAAATAGTCATCAGGTTATGCTGGCATCAATTACATAGTGGAACACTATGTTGGAAAGGCATTAGGTTATGCTGGCAGCAACTAGTGAGTGAGACATATACTTGAAATTCATCAGGATATGATGGCATCAACTTGAGAGTGGGAACCTACATTGAAATGTCATCAGGTTATGCTAGCATCATCTAGGGAGTGGGACCCTGTGTTGGAAATTCATCAGGCTATGCTGGCATCAACTAGGGATTGAGACCCTACGTTGGAATGTCATCAGGTTATGCTGGCAGCAACTTAGGAGTGAGACCCTATGTTGGAAAGTTATCAGCTTATGTTGGAATTAAAAAGTGAGTGGGAACCTACGTTGGAAAGTCATCAGGTTATGCTCTGCATCAAATAGGGTGTGAGACCCTTTCTTTGAAAAGTCATCAGGTTCTGTTGGCATCACTTAGGGAATAGGACCGTACGTTGAAAAGTCATCAGGTTATGCTGGAATCAACTAGGGAGTGGGACCCTACGTTGAAAAGTCATTAGGTTATGATGGCATCAACTAGGGAGTGGGACCCTATGTTTGAAATTCATCAGGATATGCTGATATCAACTAGGGAGTGAGGCCCTACGTTTGAAAGTCATCAAGTTATGCTGGCATCAACTAGGGAGTAGGACCCTATTTTAGAAAGACATCAAGTTATGATGGCATCAACTAGGGAGTGAGACCCTATGTTGGAAAGTCATCAGGTTATGCTGGCATCAATTAGGGTGTGGGACCCTGCGTTATGTATGAATTCATATAGGAGTAATTATTTACACTGTATAGGTAGTTCAAATTATATTAGTTTTATATTAAAATATTCTTAAAAACTGCAAAGAATATTTTAAAGCTTCATATATTCATGAAAATGTACATGTAGTAGAAACAAATTTTGTTTTATTTAAAGATTTATGTATTATGTTTTACTACATTTTCTTATGCGATGAATTAGTTCAATGTATTAGTAGTTTACCATACTGTTTTAACCAATTAAATATAGTAACTCAAATTCTATTAATTTTGGGTCATAAAACTGGTCTTTATTAACCAGCTGAGTAGCAGGCCCTAATAGAGTTTCATGCTCAAACCAATTAGGTCCATGGAACTGTATCTTAGTTTTCAGTTATTAAATTGAGAAAACAATTTGATTAGAGATATTTGTTTTAAGAATTTTAAAATGCAAATGAGTTCTAAACTTAGCAGTTTAACATAAGTTAATAAGAAATAAAAGACTTATGCAATCAGTAGGAAAAATCCAAATTTAACCAAAATTTTCAATTATAATATTTGTATCCCAAAACCCATTTTAACTTCTACTTTAAAATACAAAAAAAAGAAGGTAAAATCTTATAATTGCTATTACAAATTTAAATCTCAACTCATTCAAACATATGTGTACTGGGCCAGAATCACTTGGACTCATTTTCATCAGGCCCAAATATTTATTTTTAAGTAATTCAATTTATTTGTCCACAGATGAATATTGGGCCAGAGTCTTGTGGACTCATTATTAGGCCCGAGTCTTCCTGAATTAAATGTGCTTAATTGATTAAATGCTTAATAATAATGTATTGGGCCAGAGTCATTTGGACTAATTATGTGTGATTTTTCTCGCATTTGAGATGAAATCTTCGCAATTGCAGGATTCCATTTGCGAAGCCCATGTCGCAAATGCAACATATGCAGCTGAACAAATATGACTTAAACAGGATTTTTGGTTCATTTCCCAAATTATCAAAACCTAAAATCTTAGAGGAAATTTTTCCAAGACGTCTTCTTCCCCAAATCATTCATAAGTGATTCTAATATATTTTCTTTCTATCTTTCACTACTTTTCCAAAGATTTCAACCTAAAATCTAAGGTTTTCATGGTGAAATTGGGGGTTTTGGGGTAGAAACTAGGGATTTGGTAAATTCAGGATTTAGACCTCAAGTTGACGTCGGATTCCTAAATAAATAACATAACCCGGCTCGGGAGTGAATGGGTAATCGGGCTTTGGTCCGAATTTTGGTCTTCGACCAAGAGCCAGGTGTCTACTTTTGTTGATTTTTTAAAAAATGGAAGTAAGGCGTGTACTTGTTATTTTATCTTCCTATTGTTATTTTTTTTAATACATTATGGTAAGGGAGATTCTTAATGCATGAAGAGTGATGTCGTGCCATAATGGTGATGTCGTGCCATGTTATGAGATTTAATGCATGAAGGGTGATGCCGTGCTGTTTCTAAAAAATTTATGGTGAGGATGAGAGTAAAAGCACGAAGGGAGATGTGTTTACTTGTCTTATTGGTTCATAATATATTGGATGTTCAAGTTACCATTCTACTTTAGTTCTCTATCTTGTATTCCCCCCCAGCATGTTTACCCCTCCCGATATCACATGTCAAGTTCTTCATTACCGTTATTTGTATATATACTGGTAAATTGTGTAGGTTTGAATTGTAGGTGTCTTGTATTAGCCTCGTCACTACTTCATCAAGGATATGATCGACACTTACCAGTACATCGGGCCGGTTGTACTGATACTGCACTCTGCACTTTCTGTGCATAATTTGGTATCGGTTCTAGCTGATTGAGAGGTTAGCTGCCTGGTTTGCTGTCAGGAGACCCAAGGTAGATCTGATGGCATCTGCAAACCCTGGAGTCTATTCCTGATTTTATCATTTACTATTTTTCTACTTCAAAAAGGTGTATTTTCCTTCTTCAGACTAAGTTTGTAGTAATCATAGTAGCTCGTGAGTTGTTACTCCAGATCCGGGTGGTAGTAAATGTTGAAGTTTTTATGTAATTACGCTATCGATGTATTTCATTTAGTTTATTTGTTGTTAATTACTAAATTTGAATAAGGTTCTTCTGAATGATTCAATAATATTGGCTTGTTTAGCAAGTATAATGTTAGGCGCCATCACAGTCTCGACGGTGGAATTTCTGGTCGTGACAAGTTGGTATCAGAGCACTAGGTTGCCCAGGTCACACAATTCACAAGCGAGCTTAGTAGAGTCTGGGGGATCGGTATGGAGACGTCTATACTTATCTCCCAGAGGCGATGAAGTTTAGGAACAAATTTAACTTTTATTCTTCCGTGTCGTGTGATTTTGTTTTCTCAATATTGATAGGACTCTTCTACTTTTATTCTCTCGTTGTTGATACGTACCGCTTCTTCAGCTGAGAACCAGCCAGAGCCTCCAGTGGAAGGTCCGATAAGGGGTAGAGTTCAAGGCCAAGGTCGTGCCCGAGGCCGAGGCAGGGGAAGGGCCTAGCCCATATCCCAAGTAGCAGCCCCAGCAGTGGAACCTCACGTAGAGTTTAACGAGGAGGTTCCAGCCCAGACTGTTCCTGCCGGGCCAACTCAAGTTCCGGAGGGGTTCATTGCCACTCCAGTGCCTTAGGACGCTTTTGTCCATTTGGTAGGCCTTATGGAGAGTATGGCCCAGACTGACTAATTTCCCATGGAACCAACCGTCTATCTGGCTGGAGGAGGATCACAGACTCCAGCTACTCACACTCCAGAGTAGATGGCTCCATAGTATCAGAATCCAGTAGCTCAGCCAGTCAGAGTAGTTCAGCCAGTTGCTGCGGCATAGGCTGGTGATGGGCCAGCTATGTCTTCTGAGGCTTTATTGAGGTTGGACAAGTTCACCAAGATTTTTCTAGTTCACTTCAGTTGTTTCTCTTTAGAGGACCCCCAAGAGTATCTTGACAGGTGTCAGGAGGTTCTATGAAACATGGGTATAGTGGTGACCAATGGGGTCGATTTTGCTGCTTTTTAGATGAGTGGTTCAACCAAGAAATGCTGGAGAGATTACTTGTTGACCAGACCAGTTCGGGCACCTGCTCTTACTTGGGACCAATTCTCTCACCTCTTTCTAGAGAAATTTCTGCCTATTATATTGAGAGAGGAGCATCATCATGAGTTCAAATGTCTCCAACAGGGCAAAATGACTATTACTCAGTATGAGACTCGTTTTGTGGATTTGGCCTGATATGCTCTTCTTCTTTTTCCCACCGAGAGAGAGAGAGGGTGAAGAGGTTTATTGACAGACTTGCTCAGCCTATCTGATTGTAGATGTCTGAGGAGACTAGGAGTGAGATTTCTTTTCAGTTGGCTGCCAATGTCGCTATGCGAGTCGAGGTGGTTCTTGCTCAGGAAGGTCAGTGGTTTAACAAGAGAATTCCTTATTCTGGTGGGTTCAGCGATGTATCATCTAGAGGCATAGGTAGTTTTGGTAGAGGCCATCCTCCCAGGCTGTTTCATTCAACAATACAGGCATCCCACGGTGCTGCAGGTGAACGTGGTCCTCATATGCCTTACTATGATCAGCTAGCCTATAGTGCACCATCATCTCCTATATGCGCAACACTGCTCTAAAGTTTTCAGGGTGGTTACTCAGGTCAACAAGGTTAATTTTACGGCCGTCAGTCTCAGCAGTCTAGGTTTTGCCCTCGTGCATCGAGCAGTTCACAATATCAGGGTTCTCGTGCCATGGTCCCGACAGCGGGTGCTGCACCGCCTGCTTATCCAACTAGAGGTAGGGGTTAGGCACCCAGAGGTGGTGGTCCAGCTATTAGAGGTGGAGGTCAGACGCTAGAGGTGGAGGCCAACCAGCTCCGATGCGATGTTTTTCCAGCTAAACCCGACAATGCGTCATCTGACGCCATTATCACAATTATTATTTCAGTTTTCAGTAGAGATGCTTCAGTTCTATTTTATTTGGGTTCCACTTACTCCTATGTATCGTCTTATTTTACTTCATATTTGGTTGTGTCTCGTGATTCTTTGAGTGACCTTCTGTATGTGTCCACACCTATGGGGGATACTGTTGTAGATCATATTTATCATTCGTGTGTGGTCACTATTGGGAGTCTTGAGACTAGTGTATATCTACTACTTCTCGATATGGTTGATCTTGATGTTAGGGTACGGATTGGCTGTCACCTTATCACGCTATGTTGGGTTGTCACGCCAAAATAGTGACCTTAGCCTTGCCGGGGTTGCTTCAATTAGAGTGGAGAGGGACTCCTGGCCATTCTACCAGCAGGGTTATCTCTTATATGAAGGCTCGGCGTATGGTTGAGAAGGGGTTTCTAGCTTATTTGGCTTCAGTTCCAATTGTTCGTGAGTTTCCATACGTTTTTCTTGCAAACCTACCGGGGATGCCACCCGACAGGGATATCAATTTCTATATTGATTTGACACCGGGCACTCATCCCATTTCTATTCTGCCATATCGCATGACCCCACAAGAGCTGAACGAATTGAAGGAACCATTACAATATTTGCTTGATAAGGGCTTCATTAGACCTAATGTCTCACCCTGGGGTAAACCTGTGTTGTTTGTGAAGAAGAATGATGGATCGATAAGGATGTGTATAAATTATCGGCAGTTGAACAAAGTTACCATCAATAACAAATATCCATTGCCGAGGATTGATGCTTTATTTGATCAGCTTCAGGGTGCTAAGGTGTTTTCGAAGATTGATTTTAGATCTGGCAACCATCAGTTGAGAATCAGGGCCTCTGATGTCCCTAAGACAACTTTTAGGACTCGGTACATGCATTATGAGTTTCTACTGATGTTCTTTAGGTCGACCAATGCCCCAACAATGTTTATGGATTTGATGAACCGAGTGTTTAAGCCTTATTTGGACTCCTTTGTGATTGTTTTAGTAATGATATCTTGATCTGCTCTCGTAGTCGAGAGGTGCATGAGCAGTATCTTAGGGTTGTGTTTCAGACTCTGAGAGATAGCCTATAATATGCTAAATTTTTGAAGTGAGAGTTTTGGTTGGATTCAGTTGCCTTCGTGGGCCACGTTGTATTAGTAGAGGGCACTGAGGTAGATCCTAAGAAGATTGAGGCAGTTCAAAACTGGGCTAGACCCACTTCAACCACGGAGATAAGAAGTTTCTTGGGTTTAGCGAGCGATTACCATTGCTTTATGGAGGGGCTTTCATCTATAGAAGTCCTGTTGACCAGGTTGACCCAGAAAGGTGCCCGATTCATATGGTCAGATGAGTGTGAGGCGAGCATTCAGAAGCTCAAGACTGTTTTGACTAAAAGGTCGATATTGGTGTTTCACACAATTCAAGATCTTATACAGTATATTATGATGCCTCCTGTGTTGGGCTCGGGGCGGTACTGATGCAGGAGAGCAGGGTGATCGCATATGCGTCGCGGAAGTTGAAGTTTCATGAGAAGAATTACCTTGTCCATGATTTAGAGTTGGCAGCCATTGTTCATGCGCTGATGATTTGAAGGCACTACCTTTACAGGGTGTCGTGTGAGGTTTTCACTAATCTTCAGAGCCTTCAATATTTTTTCAAGTAAAAGGATCTCAATTTGAGGCAGATAAGGTGGTTGGAGCTATTGAAAGACTATGATACAATCTTGTATCATCCCTGGAAGGCCAATATGATGGTCGACGCCTTGAGTAGAAGGCAGCGAGTATGGGCAACCTTACGTTCATTCCAGTCGGTGAGGGGCCGCT
Organism: Nicotiana paniculata; assembly: GCA_005239505.1. NCBI lineage: Eukaryota > Viridiplantae > Streptophyta > Magnoliopsida > Solanales > Solanaceae > Nicotiana > Nicotiana paniculata. The sequence goes on from ML312451.1 coordinate 13,217, forward strand.
TCCATCACTTGTTTAGACATTAGCCAACTATTTTGTGAGGTTGGATATTTTAGAGCCCAGCCGTGTTCTAGCTTGTACAATCGCTCGATTTCCTTATTTGAGCATATTAGAGATCGGTAGTATGACGACCCTCATTTGTTGGTCCTCAGGGACACAATGCGGCATGGTGGTGCCAAGCATGTTACTGTTGTTGATGACGGGTCTTGAGGATGCAGGGTTATGTTTTGGTACATAATATTGCTGGACTTTGTGAGTTGATCCATGAGGAGGCCCACAGTTTCTGGTATTCTAATCATCCGGGCACCGCAAAGATGTATCAGGACTTGTGGAAGCATTATTGATGGAGGAGGATGAAGAAGGATATAGTTGTTTATGTAGCTCAGTGCCTAAATTGTCAGCAGGTGAAGTATGAGCATCAGAGACCTGGTGGTTTGTTTATGAAGATAGAGATTCCTGAGTCTAAGTGGGAGCGTATTACTATGGATTTCGTTGTTGCACTCCCACAGACTCAGAGGAAGTTTGATATTGTTTAGGTAATTGTTGAGAGGCTGACTACGTCAACGCATTTCATTCCTGTGGCAGTTACCTGCTCTGCGGAGCGGTAGGCAGAGATTTATATCTGTGAGATCATCTGTCTTTACGGTGTGCCGGTGTATATAATTTTTGTTCGAGGTACGCAATTCACCTCGCACTTCTGGAGGGCAGTACAACATGAGTTGGGCACGCGAGTTGCGTTGAGGACATCATTTCATCCTCAGACGGACGGACAGTCCGAGCGCACTTTTCAAATATTGGAGGATATGCTCTGCGGATGTGTTATAGACTTCGGAGGATCGTGGGATCAGTTCTTGCCCCTTTTAGAGTTCGCCTACAACAACAGCTACCAGTCGAGCATTCAGATGGCTCCCTATAAGGCATTATATGGTAGGCGGTGCAAGTCGCCGGTTGATTGGTTCGAGTTGGGGGAGGCTCGGGTTTTAGGTACGGATCTAGTATAGGATGCCTTGGATAAGTTCATGATTATTCAGGATCGACTTTGCACAGCTCAGTCCAGCAAGAAGAGTTGTGTCAGTTGTACAGTTCGTGATGCTGCATTCATGGTTGGGGAGAGAGTGTTGCCATGGGTATCACCCATGAAGGGTGTAATAAGCTTCAGAATGAAGGGTAAGCTGAGCCCTATATATATCAAATATTTTGAGATTCTGGAGAGAGTGGGAGAGGGGACTTACAGGCATGCGTTGCCACCGAGTTATCAGCAGTTCATCTGGTGTTCCATGTATCCATGCTCCGGAAGTATTACGGCAATCTGTCACATATGTTAGTTTTCAGCTATGTCCAGTTGGACAATGATTTCACTTACGAGGAGGAGCCGGTGGCCATTCTAGCCAAGAAGGTTCATCAGTTGAGGTCGAAGATTTATCCTTCAGTATGGTGCAGTGGAGAGGTCAGCCCGTTGAGGCAGCTACTTGGGAGTCCGAGTCGGACATGCGGAGTAGATATCCCCACCTTTTTAGGTACTTTTCTATCTCCGTTTGAGGACGAACAATCATTTTAGAGGTGGAGAATGTGATGACCTGATATGTCGTCTTCTGTTTTGAAACCTAATATTTTGATCTGAAGCCTTAAAAAATCATGTTTTGGCTTTCCTCGATTTGTGTGCACAGTCCGGGCGTCTTTCCTGAAAACGTTTCTGTTAAAAACTAAGAAAATAAAGAATTATTTCCTAAAAATATCATTTGAGTTGACTGCGATCAACATTTTGTATAAACGGACCATAATTCGTGTTTTGACGGTCTCGGTGGGTCCATACCGTGATTTGGGACTTGGGCATATGTGCTGGATCGAATTCGGAAGTGCCTAGCCTGAGATGTCGGACTTTGTCGAAATTTGAAACTTAAAGGCTTAATTAATTAGAAGTTTTTGACCAAATCTTGACCTTTTGAATAACCGGTCCATATTTTGGTCCCGAAACCTGACATAGGTCAAATACCGTATTTATGACTTCTCTGTGAAATTTTGTGAGAAACATAGTTGGTTTGACATGATTCGGACGTCCAGTTGTAAAAATAAAAGTTTCAATGTTTTCTTTAAAGTTCATTTGCTTTGGTGTTCAATTCGTAGTTTTAGGTGTTATTTTGGTATTTGGTGTTCTATTGGTGTTATTTTGGTGTTTCGGACGTCCGGTGGTGAAAATAGAAAATTCAAAGTTTTCTTTAAAATTCATGTTTGGTTTGTAGCCCCGAGGGCTCAGGTGAGTTTCGGATAGGCTATAGAGTGAACTTGGACTTAGAACATTGCTGGTGTGCTTTAGTTTTTGGTGCAGGCCTCAGATCTCGCAATCACGAGATCAAGCTTAGCATTTGCGACTACTGTAGAGTTTGTATTTGCGATCTACTCATCGCGTTTGCGAAGAGTTGCTGGGGAGGCTAGAGTTCACATTTGCGAACAATTTTTCGCATTTGCAATCACTGGGTCGCATTTCCGATCAAACCCGAGTATGCATTTCCAAACTATTCTTCGCATTTGCGAAAAATGCAAAGGTGTGATGTTTCTTGCCTTTGCGATGAAATCTTCGCATTTGTGGGCTTCACATTTGAGAAGCCCAGGTCGCAGATAAGACATTTACAGCTGAACAAATATGACTTAGACGGGATTTTTGGTTCATTTCCAAATTTTAATAACCTAAAACCTTAGAGGCGATTTTTCTAAGACTTCTTCCCCAAATTGTTGTTAAGTGATTCTAATCTATTTCCTTTTAATCTTTCACTACTTTTCCTAAGATTTCAACCTAAAATATAAGGTTTTCATGGTGGAATTGGGCGGTTTTGGGGTAGAATCTAGGGATTTGATAAGTTGGGGATTTAGACCTCAAATTGAGTTGATGCCGGATTCCTAAAAAATTACATAATCGGGCTCAGGTGTGAATGGGTAATCGAGGTTTTGTCCGAATTTTGGGTTTGGACCAAGCGGGCTCAGGTGTTGACTTTTTAAAAAAATGGTCTAAATTGAATTCTTTACAATCACGGATATTTCCTAATGCTTCTATTGAATTGTTTTGTTGGTAATTTGCTAGATTCTATTGGTTCGAAGACTTGTGTGAAAGGAAAAGTCGTGGTTGATCTTTGAGTTTATCGTTGGAGAGGTAAGTGTTGTGGTTAACCTTGACTTGCGAGAATATGATTTGTGTGTCTATTTGCTGCTTGTTTAGTTGTTGGGAACAACATATATGTGAGGTAACAAATATTTATGCATTGTAGTCGGGTTAAAGCATGCAGGTGGGACTTGGTTTCTTGCTATTATATCTTCCTTTGTTCATGTTATTCATGTTTATACTATTATGGTTAAATCAATCGCTTTTATCATGTTTGTGAATCTTTTGGTGATAATTGACTATTGATTTCGAAGTTGAGGTTAACATTGTGGAACCAAATGTGGAAGTAAGGCTTTTACTTGTTATTTTATCTCCCTGTTGTTATTTGTTTACTGCATTATGGTAAGGGAGAGTCTTAATGCACGATGAGATGATGTCGTGCCATATTGAAAGTGTAGTGCACGAAGGGTGATGTCGTGCCATATTGTGAGTGTTAATGCACGAAGGGTGATGTCATGCCATGTTATGAGAGTTAATGCACGAAGGGTGATGTCGTGCCATTTATATTAAATTTATGGTGAGGATGAGAGTAAAAGCGCGAAGGGTGATGCCGTGAATTTATCATTTACTATGTTCAGTTGTCTTATTGGTTCATTGTTTATTGGATGTTCAAGTTACCATTCTGTTGTTCTCTATCTCGTGTTCCCCTCAACATGTTTCCCACTCCCGATATCACCTGTCTAGTTCTTCACTGCCGTTATTTGTATATATAATGTTAAATTGTATAGGTTTGAAGTGTAGGTGTCTTGTCTTAGCCTCGTCACTACTTCGTCGAGGTTAGGCTCGACACTTACCAGTACATGAGGTCGGCTGTACTGATACTGCACTCTGCACTTTCTGTGCAGATTTTGCTACCAGCTCTAGCTGACTGATAGGTTAGCTGTCAGATTTAGTGTAAGGAGACCCAATGTAGATCTTCTAGTGTCCGCAGACCCTGGAGTCTCTTCCTAGTTTTATCATTTACTATTTTTCTACTTAAAAACATTATATTTTCCTTCTTAAGACTCTGTTTGTAGTAATCATAGTAGCTCGTGAGTTGTGACTCCAGATCCGGGTGGTTGTAAATGTTGAAGTTATTATGTTATTCCGCTCTCGCTGTATTTCATTTAGCTTATTTGCTGTTAATTACTGAATTTGAATAAGGTTTTGCTTAATGATTCTGTAACGTTGGCTTGCCTAGAAAGTTTAATGTTAGGCGCCATCATGGTCCCGACGGTGGGAATTCCGAGTCGTGACAAAAGGTAAACGCGATGCGCGTGTATCATGCCTCGATGAATATAGGTTTATTTGAAAATCATGCTTGAGTTATAAAATAAAATAGAAGTTCCTGAAGATAATCATGAATATTGGTAAAAAAATGTCACATAAAACTCCTCAATCATTAGCAATAATTTAACATAAAAAATTTTCCAGATTTATAGCATCATAACTTCAATTTATCAAGTTATTCATACTGCTTTTTCATGTTTGAACAAAAAATGCATAGTACTTTAAATTTATATTGTAACGACCCGACCAGTTATTTTGAGTATTTTCACTTTGATCGGTAGTTGGAGGGCACGAATGTCTCTGCATGATGTATTGTGACTTGTGTGAATCGTCGGTTTCTTTTTTTTAGGTTAATCGAAATCGCTTTGGAAGAATGAACTTCATGATTGAAGCTCTAAGTTGGAAGAGTTCACAACGTTTGATTTTTTAGCATTTGGCCTCAAATTGGAGTTTTGATGTTCGGATGGTGATTTTGGACTCGGGCATATGCCTAGATTTGCATTTTGATATTTATAGAAGGATTCGACACTAATTGGTGAAAGTTGAAAATTTGACGGTTTGAGAAGTTCATAAGTTTGTCTGAAAGATGAATTTGAGGATATCAGATTCAGATTGTGGTTTCAAGAATTGGAATATATTTAATATGTCATTTGGTACTTGTGTGCAAAATTTTAGTTCATTCCGGGTTGATTTGATATATTTCGACGCAAGTTTTGGTAGTTGAAAGTTCAAAGTTCATTGATTTTGATTTAGGTTGTGATCGTCGTTTCGATGTTGCTATGTGTGATTTGAGGCTTTTAGTAGGTACATGGTATGTTATGAGAATTGTTGAAATGTTCGGACGTGGTCACGAGGTGCTCGAGCGCGTTTCAGATCGATTTTAGACAATTTATTCTTCATATCGCATTGATGGTTTCTGCTAAAGTCTGGTGCACTAAAGGTTCTTCGTGATCGCGGACTTAGAGGTGCAATCGTGCAAGGGAAAATTGGAGCAGAGTATTCTTCTTCTTTGCATTCACGAGTCCTCAAACGCGTTCGCCTACGCTGTTGTAGATTGTGCATCGTGTTCGCACATGTACTCACTCTTTCGCGTAGTGGTTTGGACTGAGCCGGACAGTGGCTATTTCTTCTTCGTGTTCGCATTGTATTTGTTGTGATCGCATAATTCAGATGAAGGTAATCATCGCATTCATATGGGTAATTACACGATAATGTACTGTATTTTGAGAGGTTGTTGAGTTTGTTCTTCGTGATCGGGTAGGGTATTTCTGTCCAGTGACTCTATTTTCTTGGTTTTGACCGATTCTACATATTTGGAGCTATGGAGCTCGGGTTGAGGCGATTCTTGAAGAAATTTTCACCATGTGAACTAGGGTAAGTATTCTCTACTCATTTTTTATTTTATATCATGAATATATCTTCATTTTAGACATTTGACCGAGGGTTTCAAAAGAGAAATTGGGTATTTGGTTATCGAATTGGTGTCAGATTTTGATAAATTTGGTATGGTTAGACTCGGGGTTGGATGGGCTTTCGGGTTATGTGATTTTTATCGAATTTCGAGACATGGGCCTGGGGGCCGACTTTTGAGTTAACTTTTTTAAGTTTGATTAAGAACATAGTATTTTCTTATGGAGTTGATTCCTTTAGCTCACGTTGATTGTATCGAATTGTTTGTGGGTAGTTTCGAGCCATTCAGAGGATGATTTGAGTTGGATGGCGCTTCTAGGGTATTGATTTGGCTCGTTTGAGGTAAGTGTCTTTCCAAACTTTGTAGAGGAAATTTTTCCAACTAATTGACATTATTTGCTACATGCGGGGGTGATACATATATGAGGTGTTGAGCATATAAGCATGTGCCAGGGTTAATCATGCTCGGGGGTAATTATACTATAAATTGCACCTTGTAGAATTTTGTGAACTTCCTCCTTCATGTCTTACTTGACTTCTAGATCACTAAGAATATGGAAATAAATGTTAGAAACCAAGATCTAGTTTATTATAACTTAATTGAAATTTGACGAAATTTTGAAAAATATTGATGTGTCTAATTCAATCATCATTATGCTTAAACACTAATACATTGCTTCGGTCGTTATTCTTGAGATATTAGATTATATACTCGTGTTGTAGATCATTCTTGAAATTTGTTGAAATACTTGAATAATAAGGTCCTTGAGGGTTTATTGAACTATTGTTGGCTTGAAAGTTATGATTGGGATTCATTTGGAATATTCGTTTAACCACTATCCCTGCGTTATTTATGCTTTCTGCCTTGTTTGTCATTGATATACATATGCTTGGTGAGGAAGAGTTTAAAGCATGAAGGGTGATTTCGTGTCATTTTAGACATTTTGTCAAGTGAATATAAGTGTAAAGCACGATGAGTGATGTCGTGCCATTGCATATATTATCATGTGAGGAAGAGTGTAAAGCACAAAAGGTGATGCTATGCCATTTCATATATTTTATCATGAGAAGATAAGTTTAAAGCATGAAGGGTGATGCTGTGCCATTTCATTGTAGAGTAAAAGCACGAAGGGTTAAGCCGTGCCATTTTAATTATATGATCATGCTTTTATGTTATCATGAGTTCATGGCATGAATGGTGTTTCTGTGCAGGAGAGGACAAGGGACATGCCTTATGTTGTGATATATTTTCCTTGTGTGTACATTCATTCCTGGAGTTATTACTGTTGCACCTATGTTATCTACGTGACTTGTCATTGTTATTCTGTCTTTGTCCTCTATCTTGGTTGTTGTTGTTGTGTTGTACATACCTTCTATCTGTTTAACTTGCAAATATCATGCCTCCCTTCCCGCTGTTATATTTACATTCATGTCGTTTCCTTTTTGTTGCACTTTAGTACAAGCCTTCTACCATGTTAGTCATTCATGCCTCTAGTTGTTAGCTTATAAAGTTCATGTTTTCCCTTCTTATTTTGTTATATCTACATCTAGGCCTTCTACCATGCTATTTAGGTGAAGTTTATGTTCCTCTTTCCTAGTTTCTATCATTACTCATATGCCATCGACCTAGTCTATTACCGTTGCCCATATGTATACCCTTGTTAATTGTTGCTACTTGTGTATTCCTACTTTGTCATTACTTTATCTGGTTAGTACTATTATATGCAGATTTGGTGAGAATGAGATAAATGCACGAAGGTTGTTGTCGTGCCATTGACTTGATATCTTGAGTATGTTTCTCACACTACAAAAATTATGGAGTTACTATCATGGTTTGTTGATTATCCCTCCAAGGAAAGGATTGCTCGAGATATTGGGAAATATTAAATTGTGATCTCTTCTAGTACTCATTTATTACTTCGCATATTCATTTTGTGCACTCTTCTATGTTATATTGTAGTATTGTTCTATTGCTAGTTTATTATACATGTTATATCGGTGAGTATCTTTTAAATAAAAATCCTCATCACTACTTCACCTAGGTTAGTCATGATACTTACTGAGTACATGGAGTCACTTGTACTCATACTATACTTCTGCACCTTTCGTGCACATTTTGGAGCGGAGCATGCGGGTGATGACTAGGGCTGACTCTGAAGATGTTCCTTCCTTCCGGATGTGGCTATCACTTGTCCCTAGGAAGTTCAAGAGTTGAATTCTACTTAAGTACATTTAAAACAGAAATTGTATTTATTTTATATCGGTTTTTTTTTTTTTTTTTTTGGAACAATCTAGGCTTAGTAGCTCATATCTCGTACTACCAGTCCTTAGGATTTTGTATGGAATCCATTCATATCATTTGTTGATTACATTTATTTTATTAGAAATGTGTGAATTGTTAATTTGCTAGACTAACAGGTCGGGTTAGCTGCCATCACGACGAGTGTATTTTGGGTCATGACATATATAGTGCTAATAGTGCTGAAGGATAGAACTTAAAACATAACAAAAGACAATTAATAATTTACGAATTTCAAAAGAAAAAAAAATGTGCAATGCAAAAAAATAAATGTACAAGCTAGGAATTTTTACATCCAGATAAAAGCTCTCTTCTCCCTCCTCAAAGTAGCGATCAACAGTGCACGAGGGCGACTTCCCTTCATGGCCTCCATGACCGGCGGCCAGCCTCCCCCTGAGGTTTTTCCGTCGTCTTCCTCTCGCCCCCCCTCCCCCCNACAAACCCAAATACACCTAAAACGTATGCAAATTTATTAAACCCTACTATCATAAATACGCCCATGCAACTAGATACGCTACCATTGAAACCAGTAGAGTGCCTTCATAGAGAACCAGTTGTGAAGTGGAAGAAATAAGAAGTGAAGCAATCCATCATACAACAAGGGCTTCAACTTGCAGTTCTAGGGAAATTTTCGTATGGGAAGCCTGTTATTGGTTAATTACGTAAAGTGATTCCAATTCAATGTGAGATTAAAGGTCATTGTTCAGTTGGCTTTATTGAAGACAATCATGTGTGAATTAGGCTGTCTTATTGGAGGATTATGTTCATCTTCTATCAAATCTAGCTTTCTATATAAAGGCTCAATTAGACATGTGGCAGATGCGTTGCACAAAATGGAATCCATGGTGGACACCTGATGAAGAGACTCTAATTTCCATAGCTTGGATTATTTTTCCAGAACTTCCTACAAATTTCTTTGGTAAGGAATGTGTATTTTTATTAGCTCGTGCAGTTGGTAATTCGTTACATGTAGACCTAGCAACTCAAAATAGGACTAGAACTAGTTGTGCTAAAGTAAAGGTGGAAGTGAATTCGCTAGGTAATTTCCCTAAACATATTAATATTTTTGAAAAAGTAGATGAATCTGGGCCATAATAGTTTAAATGGATTAATATTAAGTATGATTTTATGCCTAAATATTGCAAGCCATGCAAAAAACAAGGGCATAGTGAGGCAGAATGCTAGGTATTTCATCCTGAATTACACAATAGATTTGATGAAGATATTGAGGATCTAGGCAATGAAAAGACAGTTGTGGTAAGCAAAGAAGCAATTAGTACAGCTGCAAATTCAACAAAGGTTCTGTCAAGTGGAAAGGTGGTTGGTAAGCCTGCTACTAATCATGCCAAGCAGGAATGGATACAAGCAAGGAAGAATAAATACCAAGGGGATAATCGGGGTCACATTGTAGATACAAAAAAGGTAAGGAAGCTGACAAGGGTAAAGGGAAGGAAAAACTTGAGGAAGTAGCAACTAAGAACAAGTTCAATTCACTGGAGGTTGATTAAGTTCACCAACCTACTCTACAAATTACCGAAGGCAAAGGTGAGGATCATAGCAATGGTAAGAAGAAGGAACATGGGGAAAATAAATCCAAGAAGGGACACGAGAAGGAGAAAGCAGACAATGCCGGAGTGTCAAGCCCTATTCTTAAGGTTTCTGTGTTTAGGTTTGGGAAAGATGCTAATACTAAACCGGCTGGAGAAGGTAATCAACAGGAACTTAAGTGTGTAAAGAAGGAAGCAGTTGAGAAAATGATGGAATATCAGCAAAATGGGAACTTAGCTAAGGCTAATCTTATTGTTCTTAGTGATCAAAGTACTGATGAATATGCTAAAAAGGAATCCACAATCGACTGGGTTCATAAAAGGTTTGAAACTACCAAAGAAGAGCTAAGGAAACTTAATGTGACTACAAACCAGTCATATCAAGATATTTCATCTCAAACATTTGCAGATTTTGGGCAGCTTGAGGACCTTGATGAGACAAAATCAACAAATTTGTAGGGAGTGATGCAATTGAGGTCGAGGATGATCAATTAGGCATGAAAAAGACAGCATTAGACAAAGTGAGGTATAGCAGCCCACTTGGAAAAAGGCTGGTGACGCCAGGCCTAAAGTCAGGCTCCCCAGGCGTTAGGCTGGCGACGCCAGGCCTAAATCCAGGTACCCCAGGCGTTAATCCCTGGGAATAGGCTGATGAGCAACAATATTAAACCTTATCCCTAGTGCCATTGGAAAGATTGATGGTGTTCCAGTGTATGCATTGGAGAACAGACTTGATGGAGATGATAATGTGAAGGTTAGGGATGATACAGTAGGGTCAGACCAAAGCACATGAAATGGAAAGAGTGGTGATATCAATAGAACATACATTTCTGAGCAGCATATAATAGTAATTCCTGGGCTAGGCAGTGTCTATGAGCAGCAATTGAAAGTGATGCAGGTTGCTGCTTCTTCTATGGTGAATAACAATGAAAAGGTTGATGAGCGGGCAATTGTTCCAAGAGCAACTGGGGAAATAAAGGAAGTGCCTATGGATTCTGGTACTGACCAAATTATGCCACTGCAAGTTAGCATTACACAGAAGACTCATCTACATCAGTTACATGATTTAGTTACACACAATGTGACACCAATTGATGAATACTTAATGAGAAAAAAACCAATTGAGGATGAAGGAGATGATGAATCAACATTAGAAAACTTTAAACAAGTCTCCAAGGAAGGAGATTTATCGCCCACAACTAGTGCTAAAGGAGGTAAGAAAAATAAGAAGAATCAGAATAAAGAGCTACCACAACCTTCAATAATAATGCCTAGAAGGGCAGCTTCTCTATCTGAATGATGATGATTAAAACATTAATATGGAACATAAGGTCTGTGAATACATAACATGCCTTTCCTAGGGTGATCAACATGAATAAGGAGCATAGTTTTTGTGTAGTTGCATTGATGGAGCCTTTTAAAAATAAGAGATTCATTAATAGATATAGAAAAAGGTTGAATATGGAGACTGCTTAGGCAAATATTAATGGGCAGAGATGGTTGTTCTTTGATGTAGTGGTGGAATGGGAATTAGTGGAGGATACTGAGAAACATGTGACTGTGAGAGTGTTTCACCGTTATCTGGGGCAACACGTGATGATGACATTTGTTTATCCAAAATGTTTAGCAATGGAGAGGTTGGAATTGTGGGATTATTTGTATTAATTAGCAAGTGTATGAAATTTCCATGGTTGGTAGGAGGGGATTTCAATGTGATATTGCATGAATATGAGAAAATACGAGGACTGCCAGTACACCCTCCTGAATATGAGGATTTGGCATTTTGTGTAAACTAGTGTGGTTTGTTTGAGGAAGGATATAAAGGAAGCCCATTTACATGGTGTACTAGGAGACCCAATGATGCGTGTATATTCAAGAGATTGGATAGGATCTTTGTTAATATGTCATTTCAGAAAATGTTGCCAAATATTGAAGTTAAACATTTAATCATAGCTGGATCAGATCATGCACCATTGTTAATGACATATAGGGAGCAGACCACCAATTTTGTCAAGCCTTTTGGGTTCTTGAACTTTTGGACTAAGAATTATACATTTATGGATGTGGTTAGGACGAACTGGGAAGAAGATTTCATAGGGGATCTATTTTTGATGTTCAAGCAAAAGTTCAACAGGGTGAAGGTAGCACTTTCAAAATTGAGTAGGGAAACATTTAGTGATATCTTCAAGTAGTTGGTAATTTTGGAGGACATTGTTAGGGTGAAAGAGATGTTGTTTGAAGAAGAGCCTACAATTGAGAACAGGATCGTGCTTCAAAAGGCTCAATCTGAATTGAAGAAATACTTGAGTATTGAGGAGCAGTATTAGAAGAAAAAAGTTGGGATGACTTGGTTTGCTGAAGGAGATAGGAATACAAGTTTCTTTCACATTCATGTCAATGGCAAAAGAAATAAATTGCAACTGAAGAGGATCCAAAGTGAAAGTGGGTATGGATTGAAGACCAGGAGCAACTAGCTACAATTGCAGTGGATTTCTTTCAAAAATAGTTCACAAATGAAGGTGATGCCTCTGACTTCTCCTTTATCAATAATGTACCTTTGATGGTCACTATGGAACAGAATGTGGAACTTAGCAGATTACCAACAATTGAAGAGGTAAGGACAACAATTTTTGAGCTTAGTGGGGAGAGTGCTAGTAGTCCAGCTGGATTCACTGGCTTGTTTTATCAAACATGATGGGATGTCATTGGTGCTGATATACATAGCATGGTACTACACTTATATGGATTAGCTACACTACCTAAATCCATAACTCACACCAATCTAGTGTTGTTGCCTAAGAAAACTAGAGTTGAGACTTTTTCTGACTTAAGACCTATTAGCTTGAGCATCTTCATTAACAAGGTCTTGTCTAGGGTGTTACATGATAGAGTGGAAATTTTCTTGACTTCTCTAATATCTCCTAATCAATCCGGATTTGTGAAGGGTAGGAGTATATTTTAGAACATCATATTGACTCAAGAAATTGTCACTGACATAAGGTTAAGGGGAAATCCAGCTAATGTTGTGATCAAGCTGGATATGGCTAAGGCCTATGATAGGGTTTAATGGAAGTACTTATTGCATGTACTGTGGGAGATGGGAATTTCTAAGCATTTCATCAACATGGTGTGGAACTTGGTATCAAATAACTGGTACTCTGTATTGGTGAATGGGCAGTCCTCAGGGTTCTGTAAGTCTACAAGGGGTATGAAGTAAGGGGATCCTCTATCCCCAGCACTGTTCATTCTGTCAGCTGAGGTACTTTCCAGTTCTTTGAATAAGCTATTTGAAGACATGTCATTTGTGGGATTTGGAATGCCTAAGTGGTTTGATCCTTTAAGTCACTTGGCATATGCTGATGATACTATATTTTTTCTTTTGCTCATCCTCCATCCTTGAGAAAGATAATGGCAGTATTGGGGAACTATGAGAAAATATTAGGCAATATGATCAACAAAGATAAGAGTTCATACTAAATCTATTCAAAGATTCCTAATGGATTCTGTCGGGCGGTTGGAGCTATTACAGGATTTGCAAGAGGTAAATTCCCCTTCACATATCTAGGGTGTCCTATTTTCGACACTAGAAGGAGGAAGGAATATTATGAGGATCTTATCAAGAAAGTAAAGGCTAAATTGAATTCATGGAAAGGAAAGCTGCTGTCATTTGGAGGAAAAGCAACACTTATTTCTTATTTCTAGAATAGTATGCCAGTTCACATGTTATCAGTCTTTCATCCACTAAAAAATATACCGGAGCATCTTCATAAGATTTTTTCTAGGTTCTTTTGGAATAAAAAGGAAGAAATGAGAAGCATAAATTGGGCTTCATGGAAAAATCTTTGCCTTACTAAAGAGGAAGGGGGCCTAGGTTTTAGGTCCTTACATGATGTGTCGAGGGAATTATTTGCTAAACTATGGTGGAGGTTTAGGACCACAAAATCTTTATGGTCTAATTTAATGTGGAATAAGTATTACAAGAAGGAGATACCAATGGTGGTGCAGTTTAGAAGAGGTTCTCATGTGTGGAGACAAATGATGAATGCTAGGGAAGAAGTAGAACATGAGATCCTATGGGAGTTTAACAGTGCAACAACTAATATTTTGCATGAAAATTGGACTGGATTGGGTGCACTTTATCACGTATTACCTTAAGACTTTCCAATCAATGAAGATCTTCAGGATGTGGCAGAATTGTGGCAAGGTGAAACATGGGATGATCAGCTGCTAGATCAAACATTCAATGAGGAAATTGCAGAACATATAAGGCTAAATGTGCATTGTGAAGGCAGTGAGGGATACTGGGATAGGACATACTTGATGCCAACTCCTTCAGGCAAGTTCAGTGTTAGCAGTGCTTGGCAAATATTAAGGCATAGGGAAGATCCCAATCAGGAATTCAAGTTAATGTGGATTAAAGGCATACAATTCAAGATATACATCTTCTTGTGGAGATTGTAGAGGCATAAAATAGCAACTGATGACATGTGAATAAGGCAAGGGCAAACGGTGATGTCTAGGTGTTGGTTTTGTCAGCATCCCCAAGATTAATCTATTGAGCATATATTTGTCACATGTCCTACTGCCTCTAAAGTATGGAAATTATTCATGAAGCAAGTTATAAGGTATTGGTGGTATGCTCAATGTTGTCCAAAGTTAAAGCTATTGTTTCAAGCAGTGCCAACTATTATCACTTGGGAACTTTGGAAGAGAACAAATGCAGGTAAATATGGGGGTTCGGTGTCAACAATGAGGGTGATTCATGAGATCAATAGGACATTGCATCAACTGGAAAGTGTGAGGTATGCTTGGCTGCCTAATATTCCATTGTTATGGACACACATAATTCAATATTTTGAAGGATATAAACCTATACTGATCACTACAAGAGTAACATGGAAGCTTCCTTTTCATGGTTGGTACAAATGCAATATTGATAGAGCCTCAAAAGGAAATCCTTGTCCTAGCTCATTAGGCTTTTGTGTGAGGATTGATAAAGGTGATGTGGTGTATGCAAGGGCAGTAGACTTAGGGGTGACAACTAATGTAGTAGCTGAAGCTAAGGCTATTCTTCAAGGATTGGAATACTGTGTGGAGCATGATCTTCAACCTCTCATATTAGAGACGGATTCATTAATGATGAAGAAAGTGATAGAAGGGGAACGGAACCCTCCTTGGGTAATTGCAAGTGATGTGAAGAGAATTATAGAGATGAAGGGCAACTTTAATGTGATTTTTCAACATGTGTTCAGAGTAGGCAACTCAGTGGTGGATTTTATAGCTAACATTATTTTTTTCTTTTGCAGGTACATCTGAGTTTCACTCATTATCTGAACTGCCTAGTGTAGGGAGGAGGTTTATTAATTTAGACAAGTCTCAAACTCCTAACATTAGGGTTAGAATAGAAAAGAGAAGAGCCCCAGGGTGATGGCTTCACAGTATTGGAATATGCACATACCTGCATGTTTCTTTTATGTATGATTCTGTATGCTTTTAAGGTACATTCCAGTGGTATTAGCATGGCCACATGCTCATTCTGAGGGTGCTTGATAGTGTACAGTACCAATGTGATAAACATGTATTGAATGGTGCAATTTATTATACTTCGGATATGTCCAAATATTAAAGGAAAGGTTGAACCTGTTATGTTGTATCTCTGGAGATTGTTGAATCAATTCTCAGTGGTATTAGCACTGTTTCATGCTTCTTTCCGAGGTTGGTTTAGCAATGTCTACAATGATGTCAACATTAAAGGTACTGGAAGGGAAGGATCCGAGCATACAAGATCACAAAAATGCAAAATTTATAACGCTTGAGTATGCCTCAAGTCTGGCTTTTTCCTTGCAAGGCCTGCTTAAATCCAGCCCTAGCATGGCCTTTGTGTTGCAAGGCCTGCTCAAAGCTAGACCTAGCCTGGCCTTTGCCTTGCAAGGCCTGCCTGAAGTCAGCCCCAACATGGCTTTTTCCTTGCAAGGCCTGCCTAAAGCCAGCCACAGCCTGGCTTTTTCCTTGCAAGGCCAGCCTAAAGCCAGCTCCAGCCTGGCTTTTGCCTTGGAAGGCCAGCCTAAAGCCAGCCCCCGCCTGGCTTTTGCCTCGCAAGGCCTTCCTGAAGCCAGCCCCAGCCTAGCTTTTTCCTTGCAAGGCCTGCCTAAAGCCAGGTACTTTTACATGTCAAATTTGATGAGTGCGCATATGATTAATACTTGGACAAACTTAGTACACTGCATATGGAGATTTTATAGTAGCTACACTTGGAAGACTATGTTGGCTTCAACTCTATGGTGGAGATGTCTGTAATTTATTTTAGCCTATGGACAGTATACCATGGCGCCTGGTGAGAGCTTGATAGGTGCTGCTTGGTATTTACCAATGGAAATTCGATTCACATACACTGGCAGGAGAAGGAAGCACTCAGCTTATTTTTCTGTAATAGCTAGTTCATTAGACTTTAGCTTTTCTATCTTTTTAGTAGCTAGTAGCTTCATGAAACTTCTATTATGGTTGGAAATCTTGTAAGCTTTGGACCCATATTGGGATTTGTTTTATATATTAGCCACTAGGCAGCCTGCTTAGTGCTATATTTCCTATAAAAAAAATGTACATTCAAAAAGGATATTAAAACAAGCTAGTGACTGAAAGGATCTCAAGTATAATACGAGAATGTATAATAGTGCATATACTATTCAAAAGTAGCATAGAAGGATTTATATAGTTATTATACATTATTCATATAAGAACATAATTTATATAAGGTTCAATTTTAGTTAAGTTTTGTTAAATTTAATTAATTTCAAAATCCTAAAATGTAAGAACTTAGATCAAATAAGGAGAATTTAATTTTACAAAAAAAAATTAGTTTATCTCGAAATTCCATTTTGGAAAAAAAAACATTAATGAATTATACTTAGTTTGCGATGAAAGTTTTATGTCCCAAGACTACTTTTCACCCGTCTTCTTGACAGGTAGTGGCAACCAACATTTAGCTTCAACATTTTTTTTCTAACTTTTAGTACTATTAATTCTACTTATGTTACATATTTCAATTAGGAAAGAATTCATGTAAGGTAAATCTTAATCGATTTTAAGGTCCTAAATATTTCAAACAAAGAAACATTTAATAACAAAAATTTTAGTTGATTTCAAAGTCCTAAATTTCAAGGATATAACTTAAATTACAATTTTGTCACATGCGAATCTATTTTTAAAGAGTAAAAAAGGCGAACGATATTTCGCTAAGGGCCTTCGTGCTTTTAATATAATATAGAATCGAAATAAAGATTTTTTATTAAAAGTGACAAAATTTTATCCCTCATGTTTACCCATAAAAACTGATAACAATTGAATTGATATGCTGTTTCAAGGATACGTGGATTAATCCAATACAAGTGATTAATAACATTAGATAAGCAGACTAAAGATAAAATGAGTCGCCAAATCCAGTTGTAATATTGAGTACGGGCTCGGATGAGAGCATAACTATTCGTTTGCCTTCGATTCAGAGCAAAAAATATATATGAAAAGTTATGAATAAGAATAATAGTTTTGAAATAACTTAAAGCAGGGAAAACAAGTTTATATTGTCTTGATATGCGTGTTACAATGTGTTTTTGAATAAAATTATCTCCTTTATATAGTAGGAGAGTTCATCCCTAGTAAAATTATGAGAAAGGAAAAAATCTTTTATTTTGTCAATCACTAATATGCAGTCGATACGGACCGAGAGCTATGTCGTGATATCTGGTTGGGCACGGATATCACGACCCTCTGTTAATCATGTGCGGACATTTGGTAATACTTTCCGAGGTCTTGGAGCTCGTACCGCAGGTGCTAGGTTCCTAGTTATGTCCTTGCTTTGTTTTCCCCACTGGGAAATCTAGGTGATCATTAGCCCCCATTATACCCGTATATAGATATTTCCCTCGTTTCTCAAAGAGAAGGTTTGCTGAAACGATAAGAAACGATAGATGTTCTCCGGTTCCTTCCTCAGTACGTTACAATTGAAACGACGAAGAAGTTGAAATGTCGCACCATTCACGCCGTTCTGACTTCGGACACGCTTCAACCATTGACTAGTTGGCTCCGAATGCGAAATGTCACGTACTTCCCATATAAAAGCTTCTAATCTTTGTTCTTTTTTCACTTTTCCATCAAGATTTTACGTTCGAATTCCCCAGCTATTATCAACTTAAATTTCATATATTCTCCTTTGATATTAAAATCTTCAGAATTGTTCTTACGTTCTTAACTAGATTTCCTTGAAATCATCAAGTTTTCATACTCTTTCCTTCATCCTTTTAACTTGGTCCTTCAAATCTCCATACTTTTTCTCTGAATTTTCAAGATTTATCAGATAGTAATTGCTAAAACTTCCAATTTAGATCCTCAGTAGACTGTCTATTCATCTTCTCATCTGGCCGTCGATACCGAAGCGGCTACTACAAAAAATTTTCTCCTCGAGATGGATGCTCCCGAAGTGGCTTCCACCAAATCGACCCCCGATCCCCCTTGAAAAGCTTTATTCCCTGAAGTTGTTCAATTGCGGACTACTTCAAGGTCGAGAAGGCCTCGTCCTAACAAGACAGAGGTGAATGGGCATCAATATATATATGTTATGTTACCGAGGATACCCTCCCTACTGTCCGAGAGGACTGTAAATGGGGAGATAAGAATGTGGTAGTCCCCAGGCCTGAAAAAGAATTCACTTCCCATGTGGAGGGGTATTTAAGTGTTTGAAACCCCATAGGTTTTTTCTCTTCTCTTACGTAATATACGTAATGTGGCGTTGTTATATTAGGTATATCTGATTGGGTATAGCACATTGGGAGAATAAGACTGAAAATGTGTGGTAATATCAAGGAACTAAACTAAAGCTTTAGGTCAAAGAAATCCCTTAAACAAAGGTTCGTGGTTAAATAAATGGCTCGGGAAGCACCCCGCGTGCTCGGACGATTTATGTTAACTTGCACCTGTGGGATAAGACTAAGAGTGTCTAATATCATAAGAATAATATGTTATGAGGTATTATAATATCACACTGGCCACATGTTAATTTTTGGGTCAAATGTATCAGACTATTTATCCTAATATATAAAGATTTATGGGACCCACAACCTACCTAATCGAATATCTACGAGTCTAGTTCTCAACCAAAAAAACCTCACATCAAACCGAGATCGGATTAAGAAGTTATGGCTGTTTTACCACGGACTGTCCGGGATGAAACCGGTTCGCGAACCGGGTCGGGTCAAACAAGTAGTATAAGTCGGAAAATCCGACTTTTAAGACCCCAAAACATTTCATCTTCGTCCCAAAACGAGAACGCTGAAGAGAGGGTTCCATGGTGTTCTTGAGTGATTAAGGTGCGTTTTTAACGATTTCAATCGTTAAAGTTTGCCCCTGTGCGTAGAAACGCAATCTCTACGCTTTGCAATCATTTTCCCCTTCTATTAGCTGTGTTTGGAGCTATTTTTGGAAGATAGGAACTTATTGTTCTTGCTGGTTCTTCAAGCTTTATACTTGGTTTGCCAAGGTAATCATCTTCGGACTCTTTTATGATCGTTTTTACAAAGTTCTACGGACGTTTCGTCAAGTTAGGGTCATATGGAAAATCTGCCAATTTAAACTCAATTATGAATTGTTTATAGGTGCATATAAGCTGCATATATATAGTGTTTTTGAAGCTTTGGACGTAAGGAACAACGTTCGTGAAGGAACTACCGGCATTCAGACGTTCGTTGGAGAGGTATGTTAAGGCTAAGCTCCGTCCTTCCTTTTAGCACGAATT
>ML312451.1:33035-124598 GCA_005239505.1 Nicotiana paniculata
TCATATTTGGGTTATGTGACTTAAAAATAAAGGCATTTAGTATTTGCGATCAGTCCTTCTTCCTTCTTAAAGTGTATTTTAAAAATCTCTAAAGTGATACGCTGATTTCCAAAAATCTCAAATATAATTTTTATGTTTAAACTACTAAAACACTTGATTTTTGAAATACTTTCTTTTACTAATTATCAAGAAATCAGGTATAAGGACTAAGTGAAGCACCTTAAGCTTTTTATGAACATCTTCTGATTAATTTATCTTTCTAAAAGTCGAGTTAGTTTTCAAGCTTATTCAAAAAAACATACGTTCCACGAGACATCTGTATGTGATACGAAGGTGATTATCAGATTATGAGAATAAGAGTACCAATGAGCCAAGATTGGATAAGTTCTTGTTATGGCCTATTATGTCCATTCAAAGTTCATATAATTACATGGAATATTATGCATGGACTTCAAGCTATAATCGGAGGTAAGGGGCCTATTTTCTCTAAAGACTATATATATATGGTACTGATTGCCACATGTTGGAAATATGATATCGGTTAGCTAGTGGGAGAGACCGCCATTGCTAGCATTTGGTTTGGTATGTCACGCACTTGCATCAATATATATGTATTCATAACATACGATTACACGAGCATACCATGCATATTTGATTACTATGAGGTCGGATGTCTGCCATGAAGGATATCAGAGTTTCAGTGTCGACTGGTATCTCTATTACCCTTTTTACATTAGCTATGTATGATTCTACATTCGGCCTTACATACCACTACATTTTTATTCGTACTGGTATCACGTCGCCGGGGGACACTGCATTATTGTTTCGTGCGTGTAGGTCCAGGTAGGGACTTTGCTCGACCCCTCCGCTATGATTTCGGGGTTCAGCTGTGAGTTGGTAAGCTCCACCTTATACTAAATAGGGTATTCGACATCTATATATATATCATTTTGTCAGATTTCTTATCTATATGTCCATATATATGAATTCTTATTCGTCTTTGGGTTGTGTGATTTAAAAATAAAGGAATTTAGTATTTGCGATCAGTCCTTCTTCCTTGTTAAAGTGATATGTCGATTTCCAAAAATCTCAAATATAATTTTTATGCTTAAACTACTAAAACACTTGATTTTTGAAATACTTTCTGTTACTAGTAATCAAGAAATCAGGTATAAGGACTAAGTGAAGCACCTTAAGCTTTTTATGAAAATCTTCAGAGTTAAGTTATTTTTCTAAAAGTCGAGTTAATTTTTCAAGCATATTCCAAAAAACATATGAGGTTCCACGAGACATTTGTATGCGATACGAAGGTGATTATGAGATTATGAGAATAAGAGTACCAATGAGCCAAGATTGGCTAAGTTCTTGTTATGGCCTATTATGTGCATTCAAAGTTCATATCATTCAATGGCATATTATGGATGGAATTCGATCTATAATCGAAGGTAAGGGGCCTATTTTCTTGAAAGACTATATATATTGTAAAGATAGCCACAGGTTGGCAATATGATATCGGTTAGCTACTGGGAGAGAACACCATTGCTAGAATTTGGTTGGGTATGTCATGCATTTGCATCAATATATATGTATTCAAGACAAATAATTACACGAGCATACCATGCATATTTGATTGCTATGAGGTAGGATGTCGGCCATGGAGGCTATCTGAGTTTCAGTATCAGGTGGTATCTCTATTACCCTTTTTACATCAGCTATGTATGATTCTACTTTCTAGCTTACATACCAGTATATTTTTATTCGTACTGATGTCCCATTGCCTGGGGACACTGCATTGTTGTTTCGTGCGTGCAGGTCCAGGTAGGGACTCTGATCGACCCCTCCGCTAGGATTCCGGGGTTCAGCTGTGAGTTGGTAAGCTCCACCTCTTC
This sequence comes from Nicotiana paniculata, assembly GCA_005239505.1. NCBI lineage: Eukaryota > Viridiplantae > Streptophyta > Magnoliopsida > Solanales > Solanaceae > Nicotiana > Nicotiana paniculata. Next base: position 34,925 of record ML312451.1, read on the forward strand.
CTGGAGCTTTCGTATGATGGTTACTTTTGTTGTACAGTTTGGATATAGTCGGGGCCTTTTCCCGATAATGCTTATGACACTCTTAGAGGCTATTGTGGACACAGTATTTTGGGTTTCTTTTTGTAGCTTTCAGTCTCCAGCCCATAGGCTTGGCATGTATATATATGTGTGTAGGCATGTATGTCTTTAGTCGCGGCCTCGTCGGCCAGCTAGTACTTTATTATTTTGGCTTGTCTACCTTAGTTTATATGGCTTATTGTTATTCAGGTCATGACCTTAACTGTCCAGGCTTAGTATTTCAGATGTTGTGCTTCTCGATCTGTTGGGCCCCCAGTTTAGTTAGCTAGTATGTTTAGTGGCTAACTCGATTGAATACAGTATCGAGTGCCAGTCGTGCCTCCTCTAGTTTTGGGCATTACAAAGTGTTTACACTTACCCCTTTATGTTGGGCCCGGTAGACCCAGTTGTTTTAGATTTTTACAAGAGATACGAGGTGTGCTAGTGGGTCGATATGGAGACGGATGTTGAGACCCCCAAGAAGCTGATTTTGCACCGAAGGAAGCGACCTGTTTAATAGAGATCAAAGGGACGCCCTCTTACGCTGAGTCCATGCTTGAGGAGGCCCAAGCAGGAAAACAGAAGTATAGTGAAGGAGTCCACGGTGCAGACGACCCCTTTCATTGCTTCTTCGATGGTGTTGATTCGTCTATGTCTAGAGATTTTTCTGGGTTGGGCAACCTGGAAGTCTCGAAGGAGGATACATCTTCGGAAGCTAGTAGGTCGAGTTCGAGCCCAAAGTTGGTTAAGCAGTTTCCCGCTCCGAGTGTGGACCCTGGTCGCCAGAGAGTGGATATTCTTACTATCCCAGAGGATGCTCGGGTTCTATCTACTCCCATGGGCATAGCAAGCTACCTCTGATGCCTGGTGACCGAGGAGGACAAGGGAAAAATGAATGTGGTAGACATGTCATGCCTTTTCAATGAGGCACAACAGGCGCTGAACCGGGTAAGGCATCCATACATGCTCTTGAATTTCACTTATGTTTTAATATCTCTCACGAGTTTAACTGTATTGTAGGCCTCGTTACTTCACCACGAGAGCTTCCTCCTATACCGTATCAAAGTCAATCAGCTCGAGCTCAAAGAGCAAGTCTAAAAGAAGGATATGTACAAGCTCCTCAGCGAGCAACAAGACAGGACCGTCAAGGACCTTTAGGCTGAGCTGGATAGGTCTCAGAAAGAAGCTTCGACCGTGACGCGTGAACATGCTGACATGGTTGAAAAGCTAAAGGTCTTTAAAGTTAGAAACAAGTAACTATTCCTGTTGGCTAAAAACAAAACCTCGTATATCCAACAGAAGATCGACCCGATCGACCAAACCAAAATCGAGATGAATGAGATTCAAGCCATGGCTGACAGGTGGAAGACCAAAATGGACCTGATGGCTACGGAGAAGGAAACCACCCAAGAAAAGTTGGAATCGATAGAGGTCAAAAATTTTTTGGCGAAGGAGAAAGCTGACAAGCGGTCCCAGCTGAATGATGATCCCCGAGCACACCTCAGCCTGGCTCTAGTGGAGTGGGATGCCCTTAGTAAAGAATACAAAGCAATAAAGTCCGATTTTGACACAACTTTCGCCGATCCCGAAGAGATGGTGGCCAAGTACAAGGCCGATATCGAAGCAGCTGAGGCCCGCCTAAAGACCAATGTTGAATACATGAGGCGACTGTCTCGAAGGGCCCTTGAAGAGATTCACGCCTGAGGCTTCAACTTGTCGGCCTAGATCGAGGAAGCAATAAAGCTTATGGTCGAGGAGAAGAATCTTTCGAGCCTGAAGGTTCCGAAGGCTTTTAGGGTTCTGAGGGATCCAAAGGCTCTGACGGTTCTGGCAACAATTCAGGCCCCGATGAAGATCCGGCACGAATGCCTTAGAATCGTTTTTAGTTTCTGTCTTGTGTATGTTTTTTGTTTATCTTGAGGTTGTTTTTTTTTGGGCCTTTGTAAATACATTCCGGAACAGTCCCTTTCTTGCAATTTCAATTCTCTTGATTTTTAGCATCTATCAGAATTTCTATTCTTACATATATTTCTAATTCCTTAACATAAAATCTAATGTATTAATAAGTCATTCATCTTTCGGAGGTCCGAACAGAGCCTGACGTCGATGCAACTTTGCTTGCTCAATGCTTTAAAAACTCGAAGTGACTGGAAGCTTGACCAAGATGCTTAAGTTATTTTAAACGATGCCTTTACCGAGGGTAACCTTATTAGCAGGTTTTATATTTCTATGAAGGCCTTATGTTTTGATTACAAGAGTCGAACGTCTCTGATCTATTTTTTAGGGTGGTCGTAGCCTTTTTTCTTTAGGCACTAACTAATAGGTTTTGTGCCTCCGGAATTTTATATTCGGAGTTGCACAAACTTTTTTCGGATGACAGTCCCCGAGTAGGGCTAGCCCTTAGGCTGGTCAGTCCCCGAATAGGGGTATGATATATGTTTTAAGAGGCAAAAATCTTTAATAGCAAGGTGGAAACTTTCTTTCATTCCTTTGTGCAGAGTACATGATCGAAATCATGTAAAAGCTTGTTTCACGACTAAGGTGGCCTATGTGGGCATTGTTCACTTGATCGTTTGGCCTTAACAATAAATATTAACCACCGAGCCTAAATTATTCAACTATAAAGTGTCCTTATTTCCTTTCTAAAAACCTTAACCCGAGGGTGATGGCCCCCAGTATTCGAGGTCGATCTTGAGGGGGATCGGATACTGTTGAGGTGCCCATTGACTCCGATTTAAGACTGGCCTTTGAGTCTAAGTTAGCACGATTTACTGTTGCCTCGTTAAAAACCTTGCTGAAAAACCCATTTGGGACAAAACTGGTTCAAGAGAAAAAGAGTGCAATGCGTGCTTTCAGGCCTAATAGTAATTAAAATACAGTTATTATAGTGCCCTAACACTTAATTAGAAAATCAGTAGCCTTATCAATAAGTTACAACAAAGAAGCACACAAGGATGGAGTAACGATAGAGGTCTGCCCAGAATCAGCAGGGCACTAATGATAGGTACATGATTTTGCTTAACAAAAATGGGATCAAGGGAAGTATTGTGGTGTAAAATCCCAGTGCATGTCACGATTTCAATATCCCCTAAATGGTCTTACACAATCGTGTCACCAAATTATTACTGGAATCCACATAACTTCCTCATCAAAAGAGCCATGTTCGACTAGATTTGCAGAGAGTTCATCAGGTTACTAATGACAGGTATAGGTTCTTCGCTATCAACAATGGGATTAAAGGAGGTGTTGGGGAGTAAAATCTCAGTACATTTAATTAGTTCAATATCCCCAATGAGATTTTATACAAAGCTGTCACCACAACACTACTGGAATCCACATGAGTTCATCATCAAAAAAGGCATGCTTGACTTGAACATAATGCAGTCATGTGCCTGTGACTTTCGAAGCTGCTTCTGGGAGATTTAGAGTGAATGCTAGATGGATTACGCTGATTTTTTAATCAAGAACGAGGACTTTCCAAAGGGTGGATGCAACAGGAATACAAGAGCAACTGAAACAACTGTAGCATCACTAAGTCAATGCACTGCACTGCAACAGAATCTTGGCCAAATTTGCAATTTGCGGAGGAGGCCTCTTTACTACAATGGACAACCATCTAAGTGCCTAGTTTTTACACAGTTTATCATTATTTATCTAGTAATACAAGGCGTACTATCATTTTTGAATACTACATTCAACTTTGATATTAGGATCTATGTTATTTTACTTATGTATGATTTACATCTTGTAAGACTTTGTTTTGTATTTTTCTAGATATATATAAAAACTAGCCCTAGGAATTGCCTGGTGGATTTGCTAAAAAAAGAAGATCTAATAGTCACATTATCCCTTGGCCGTTGCTTGCAATTCTTAGTCTGATTCATAATATCATAAAAAAGCAAATAAGATCGTATCTTAGCAGTAGTACCTCTTTAAGTGTGTCACATTCCAGTTATCGGTAGTTGAGCACTATTTCTTACTTCAAGTTTGTAAGAGCCTAAAGAGGTAATTCCGACGACTCGATATGGTCCTTCCCAATTCGGTCCCAGCTTCCCCTTGTTCGGGTTATGAATATGCAATGTTACTTTTCTTAACACCAAATCCCCGATCTTGACATGCCAGAGGTTGGATCTTCGGTTGTAATATCTTTCTATATTTTGTTTCTTTGCGGAAAACCGGACTAGGGCAGACTCACACCTTTCATCCAATAGTTCCGGGCTCATGTTCATGGCCTCGCCGTTTAACTCTTCGTTCGCATATCGGAGCCTGAGGTTGAGTTCTCCCACTTTGGTTGGTATTAATGTTTCTTTACCATAGACCAATGAAAATGGGGTATTTTTGGCACTAGATTTTGAGGTTGTATGATATGCCCATAAGACTTCGACCAAGATTTCTTCCTATTTCCTTTTGGCATTGTTCAACCTCTTTTTTAGGTTTTGAAGTATGGTCTTGTTTGTTGATTCCGCATGTCCGATCCCACTAGGGTGATAGGGTGTTTATAAGATCTTTTTTATCTTGTGTTCTTCGAAATATTTGTTTACCTTGCTGCCGATGAATTGCTTCCTATTAGCACACACGGTTTTGGTCGGTAACCCAAATCGGCATATTATGTGATCTCAAATGAAGTCATCAATGACTTTGCTTTCCCATAATTTCTTGAACGTTTGGGCTTCGACCCATTTAGAAAATAATTGATCATAAATAGTATGGATTAGGCCTTACCGTGTTCCCACGATAGGGAACCGAGGATGTCCATTCCCCATTTCATGGATAGCTATGGGACAAGATCGAATGAAGTAGTTCTCCCGATTAGTGGATCATCGATGCATGTCTTTGTCAAGCGTCGCATCTTCCTACAAAGTCCTTCATATCTTTTTCCATTTCGATCCAATAATAGCCGGCCTTGATTAATTTCCGAACCAAAGATTCCGCCCCCTAATAGTCTCCGCAAGTGCCTTCGTTAACATCCCTCAAAGCATAATTGGTATCCCCCAGCCCCAAGCATATGGGGAGTGGTCCGTTGAATGTTCTTCTAAATATATAGTCCCTTCGGACAAACTAAACTTGGATTCCTTCATGCACAGAGCTCTCAATTCTTTAGGATCCGAGGGTAGCTTCCCGGTCTTCAAATAATCTATATATTTATTCCTCTAATACCAGGTTATACTTGTTGAGTTTATTTTGTCATGACTTTCCTCTTCTACCGATTTCATGATCTGTATGACTGTTCCTGAACTGAATTCATCATCATCAACCGGTGATCGCAATTTGGCCAGAGCATCGGCCTTGTTATTTTGATTTCGGGGCACGTGCTACAGGATCCATTCCTTGAATTGGTGTAGCATTAACTGTATCTTTTTTAAATATCTTTGCATTCATTCTTCTTTTACTTCGAATGTCCCATTGTCTTGATTTAACAAAAGGAGGGAATCACACTTAGCTTCGGCCATCTCTTTCCCAAGTCTTTTAGCCAATTCTAGACCTGCAATCATGGCCTCATACTTGGCCTCATACTCGGCCTCATTGTTTGTCAATTCATAGTTCTAATAGATTGCCTTTCTATGTTACCCGTAGGTTGCTTTATCATGATACCGAGCTAGGAAACTTTTGCGTTCGAGGAACCATCCGTAAAAAAGGTCTTGATTCCTGAGGTATTCCCCGAGGTTAATAATAATTCCTTTTCGACTTCAGGTATTAAAGACGGTGTAAATCGGTCATGAAGTCTATCAAAATTTTTGATTTGATGGTAGTTTGGGGTCGATATTCCCACTAATCTTGACTGCCCATTTGGCCAACCAATCCAAGAGCTCGGGTTTGTGCATGATGTTCCTTAGTGGGTAAGAAGTTACGACACATATAGGGTGGCATTGAAAGTAGGGTTTCAACTTTCTGGAGGCGCTTAGAAAAGCGAGCACCAATTTATCCAAGTAAGTAAACATTGTTTCGGACTCGCCTAGAGTTCTACTGACATAGTACGAAATTTTGTACCTTCCTCTTCTCGGACTAAGACTCCACTTACCACTACCTTGGATACCGCCAAGTAAAGGTAAAACTTCTCATCATCCTTCGGAGTATGGAGCAAGGGTAGACTTGAAAGGTACCGTTTGAGTTCTTCCAAAGCTTGTTGGCACTCCGGAGTCAAAGAAAAGTTATTCTTCTTCTTCAATAGTGAGAAGAACCAATGTATTTTGTCTGAGGACCTCGATATGAAACTGCCCAGGGCGATCCACCCAGTCAGCCTCTGAATGGACTTGACACTGTCCACCACAGTGATGTCTTCTATAACTTTAATTTTATCATGATTAATTTTGATCCCACGGTTGGACACCATGAGCCCAAGGAATTTTCCGGATCCGACCCCGAATGCACATTTTTCGAGGTTCATCTTCATATTGCATCTCTTCAATATGTCAAAGGTCTCCTACATATATTTCAAATGATCCTCTACTCACAGGGACTTAACTAACATGTCATAAATATAAACTTCCATTAAATTTCATCTTTGTTCTTCGAACATCCGATTTACTAGGCATTGGTAAGTTGCACCGACGTTCTTTAGTTCGAATGGAATTACGTTTTAACAATAGGTTCCAAATATAGTGATAAAGGAAGTTTTTTTCTTGATTGCCCCAGTCCATCTGATTTGGTTGTACCCAAAAAAGGCGCCGAGAAAGCTATGTATCTCGTGCTCGGCTGTCGCATCGATCAAGTGATCGATGTAAGGCAAAGGACAAGAGTCCTTAGGGCATGCATTGTTCAATTCTTTTTAATCTACACACTTTTTAAATTTATTTCCCTTTTTAGTCACTACCACTACATTAGCTAAGCAGTCCGGGTATTTGACTTCCCAAATGGAACCTATTTTAAGGAGTTTAGATACCTTGTCTTTGATGAATGCAGGCTTGACTTCGGACTGAGGACTTCTTTTCTTATTAACCAGGTATAACGTCGGATCAAAACTCATCTTATGAGTGATTATCTCTGGCGGGAACCCTTTCATATCAAGATTGGACCAAGAGAAACAAATATGTTAGTTTTAAGGGAACTAATGAGTTATGTCTTGAGCTCAAAGGTCAACCCCGTGCCCAGGTATACCATTCGAATTCGGTAGGTGTTTGGTTTATATGATTTGTTCCAGTTCTTGGACCGTATATTTGGTGGCTTCGGTATCATCAGGAGCTATGAACGATCTAAGAAATCCGTAATCATCTTCCTCATCGACTCCTCGCCCCTCCAGTCCGAACCGAACCGAACCTTGAAAAAACCACACCAAACTGTAAATAATTTCGTTTGATTTGGTTATAAATATTACAAAAACGAAAGCTGATAAACTGAACTGTACTTTCATAATAACCAACTGAACTGACCGACGCCCACCCTACTTACCCTTTCACACTGGGCTCCCTTGACCCCATTATAGTTATTTTCTATTGTAACTACCAGATAACACTGGGCCAAATCTATCCCTCTTTTTGGCAGATTTTAATTCTGCTCCGATTCTTCGTGAGCAAAGTGGATGAGATGCCTTTCACCCTCCACCACCTCATCAGGTTGTACATCCCCCGTCTCTATCGAGGCAGGTTAATAAAACTTCAGCGTCGAGCTACCAAGGTGTTGTTCTCGAGCCTAAATGAGGACAAGGATCGAATATGGATGGGCCGGTTCGTTCGAGTTAGGACTTCCGATCTAATCCTGGCCGAGAAAATGCCATTTTCCTAGATATGAAAAATGAAGCGTAAGCATAATTCCACTTTTTGCTTCCATTTATTGTTATGTTCCCTTCGTTCTCTCATCAATATCCTTTTTTATGATGTAGCGGTTGCTTGGATGTCTAGTGCAATTCTAAATCTCGAAAGTTGGGTTCGAGACCTGGCCTTGACTTCTTCGACACTGTCGCCATGCCTACAAAGGTGCTTCACCGGCTAAGAGAGAAAGAAGAAGAAGACAATGGCTCCAAACTGGTGGCCCGAATGAAGAAGACCATCGAGGCCCCAAAGGCCGCTAAGTCGCTGTTGGTTGAAGAGATCCCCCTTCGAGTCGAGGGGGTCTTGGAAAAGGACTCGGGCAAAGCCCCCGAGTCATTAAAGACCGAAGATACCTACCGTTCAAATGAGAAAACGGGGGGTATGTCTGAAGGGCCCCGCTCCGAGGCCCATTAAAATGAAGAGAACGCCTCAAGTGACCCACTTGGGGAAATGGAAATCGGAGACTCGCAAACTCTCCATGCATTTTCCAAGGAGGAAATTCTGGAGGCCCAATCTCTGAGGACTCCCGATGTAGACGGAGCCCACGGATGGGAGAACCCCTTCAATGGTTATTTTATTGGGGTCAAAGACGTTACTGGCCTGAGTGAAGTATCAAGTATCTTCGTTGAGGCTCAACAAGTCCTGAATCGGATAAGCCTCAAATCCCCTTGTTGACATCACAGTTATGTTTAATCCTGCTTTTCATGTCTAATTCCTTTCTTTGCATAGGACTTGGCACTCTATCAGGAGGCATTTTAAAAATCCCGGGTAGAGCTGAGCCGATGTGAGTACGAACTTCATGGGCTCTCGGAGGAGAGAAATGCCCTCAAACTACTCTTCGGGAAAAGAGTAGATGAAATCGACGACCTCCAAGCCGAGTTTTCCACGGCTCACAAAGAACCGACCGACTTGGTTGAGCAGGTAATGAAAATCGTAGAATCTTATGGCATCAGTTCAGAGACGGTGGCTAATACTTTAATCTCACAGGTTCAGCAGAAGGTCGAGAGGATCGAGCAGTTCAGGGAGGAGGTCAATATGATGAAGAAGGAGACCTTGGGGTGGAAATAAAATATGGATCGCCTTGCATCGGAGAAGGAAGCTGCTCGAGCACAAATGTCATTGGCCGAAAGTCAGCTTCGAGGTATAAAGGAGAAGAGCTCGGCTCAGGAAAATAAGATAGAGGAGCTCAAGGCTCGGCTAGGCACCGAACTTGCAAAGGCCAAATCTGAGGCTGAGAAGGCTAAGGCCGACAAGGAGGTAATCGTGGCCATTTACCGGTCTGATACTGAAGCTGCCCAAGCCCAAGCAAGAGAAGTTGCTGAGGCCGTCGAAACTCGAGCACAGTGGGTTTCCAAACTCGCCAAGTGCCAACCTCAGAGATAAAGTCTTTAAGAGATCCATTCTCGGGGTTTTGACCTCACCGATGAGATACAAAAGGCCAAAGAGCTCGAAGATAATGCTAAGGCATTGGCCTCCTTCGATGATGACGATGATGACACCGAGAGAGAGGTTGAGAGCAGGAGGGGGACGATGGAGAAAATGATTCCCTAGAGAATAGTTAGGAACCTTAGGATATGTTTTTTTGATCTCTTATGTAGGACCCTGATCAGTACTTGTAAATATCTTTGCAGATATAAAAGATATCTTTTATCTCTGACTTGTCTTTATTTTATTTCTAGCCTTGTGAAAATTTTGGTTTGCTCAATGACTTATGAAAATTTAGTTCCATTCATGCCTCACAAAGGTTTTGTTCGCATGTTTGGAACTTAGGAAATTTGACCAATGCCGGACTAGTGTAGTCTTTATAATTTAGTGAGTACTTGCTCGAACTCAAAGTAGGGTGACCCTTAGGTTCTAATTGAGTGAGAACGTTTTCTCCAACTCAAATATGGCCCTTAGGCTCTTGAATTAGGCTTATATGGACATAGTAAAAGAATAGCTTTTCCCCCATTTCGGCTTCAAAAGTTTAATATTTAATCATATAAAATTTGTTATGCCTTAGCATGAAATAAGGAATTTGCTCGAGAGTTCGATTGATTACGTATCCATTAGTATTTTCGAGGGTCGATGTTATCGAGACCCTTTGTTTCGTAATGCCTTAGCATACAATAAATAATTTGTCTGAGAGTTCGAATTACTTTTTACCCATTAGGGTTTTCGAGGGTTGATATTATCGCGAACCTTAGTAATTCAGCTGAGGGTAGCCTTTTTTAACCAGTTTATGAAAATATTCGAAGGCCTGTTTTATAATGAAAATCGGACGTCTCCGAACCGTTTTAATTTGGCCGTAGCCTTTAGCCTGGGATTTACCTCTTCGTCTTGTTTCACTGTTAAACTTTGAACTTGTTCGAAGTATCAGTCGCCAAGTGGGGTAGCCGTGGCCTTTAGAACCGAGAGTTATCTTTTTAAGGTCTTACAATATCAAGATTTTAGTAATGCGACCATGTCAATTTTTTGGATGGAAGTCGTCAATTGTTCGAACTTTAGTTGTGATCGGCCCTTAAGCTAGTTTCCACAATAGATCGCAAGTAAGAAATTGTAAAGTAAAAATTTCTCTAAGTCATGAAATATCTGGAAAGAAAAATACTTCTTTCAATAGATTATACATGAGGGATCGAGTAATCTACACGGGCACAATTCATTTGACTGTTTGACCCTTACAAAATTCACCTATCGAGGCCCTGTTGACACGAAGTACTGTCCTTATAACATTCGAGGGTGATGCCCCTCAGTATTCAAGGCTGATCGAAAAGAAGCCTCGGATATTGTTGAATTGTTCTAAGTTAGCACGAAAAATTATTGCCTCATTAAAACCTCGCAAAAAAACCCCATTTGGGACAAAAATCGGTGTAAGGGAAAAAGAGTGTAATGCGTGCTTTCAGACCTAAGGACTTCGTGTTGAAGAATCCCTCGATGTCTTCGATAGAGTACCTGCAATCGGTTAGCATAAAATATAAATTGGATAACAATTAAACTTATAATATGATTTTAAGGACACATGATTTCACCTAATACCAACTGATAAATATGAAGATTAGTAATATAAATTAACAATAAGATAGAGCAAACCGGTGTTGAAGCGTAATTCAGCCCTCGAGCTAGAATTCCCTCGAACTAGTTGATAAACATTATGAATAAAGCAGAAGTAAAATAATGAACACGGATATATAAACGGGTGAGAAAGTATTATATTGCTTTGATATGTGTGAAAAATTTGTCTTACATATGTTTAGAACTCCCCTTTATATAGTAGAGGAATTCTAATTATGATATAACTCTAATTAGAGAAGAAAATCACATGAGTAGCTAATTAGTCGTTCCTGATTTCATCCGTTCCGAGATTTCCGCATGTGATGACCTGATAGGTCATCTTATGTTTTAGAACTAAATTCTGTATTTCGAAGCCTTTAGAACCGCATTTTAGCCTTCCTCGATTTGCATGCACAGTCCGGGTATTGGCCCAGAAGGCTTATATGTTAAAATATGTTAAAAATAAGAAATTTTGCCTAAAAATTCATTTGAGTTGACTTCGGTAAGTATTTTTGGTAAAATTACCCGGATTTGTGTTGTAACGATCCCGATGGGTCCGTATCGAAATATGGGATTTGGTCGTATGCCTGGAATCGAACCCTAGCAAGAGTTATGAATTTTTGTTAAAATTTAATGCTTTCAAGAATTGGTTGATATTGTCTTGTTGATACCGTCCGTATATTGGTTCTGGAGCCCGGTACATGTCCAATCTAATATTTTTGATTTATTTGTGAAATTTTGTGGGTATCGGAGTCGGTTTGACGTGATTCGGACGTCTTGTGGTAAAAATAAATATGCCAAATCTTTCTTGAAAACTTCCTTTGATTTGGTGTTCAATTAATAGTTCTAGGTATTACTTTGGCGATTTGATAGCGCGAGCAAGTTCGTATGATGTTTTTAGAGTGGTCTGCACTTTTGTTTTGGAGTCCCAAGGGGCTTGGGTGTATTGTTGCATCATTGGTTGAGAGACTAGTAAAGTTAAGATATTTGAGAGTTCGACCATGGTCAATATCGGGTTAAGACGACATCTTTTCAGTTTTTTGAGTGCACGATCAAATCCGTAGCGTTTATTATGATTGAAATTCATATATGGTTTGTGTCCGAGAGGTTACAGATGAGTTTCGGATCTTTTCGGAGAAGTTTGGTTTTGTTGGTTTATGGTGCGACACTGTTCATTCGCAATTGCGAACCTTTTATGGAAATTGCGAAAACACTGTTCATTCGCATTTGCGAACCATATATGGAAATTGCGAAAACATTGTTTATTCTCAAATGCAAAATTTTGTTCGCAAATGTGATACTTTCAGGTGAGCAAAAGATGACTTAGACGGGATTTTTGATTTATTTCCCAATCATTGGTAAGTTATCTAAACTAATTTTTCGTAATCTTTCACTACTTTTTCATAAGATTCAACCAAAAATCTAAGGTTTTCATGGTAAAATTGGGAGTTTTTGGGTAGAAACTAAGGATTTGATAAATTGGGGATTTAGACCTCAAATTGAGGTCATATTCCAAAACCAATTATATAACCGGTCTCGGGGGTGAATGGGTAATCAGGTTTTAGTCTGAATTTTAAGTTTGGACAAAGCGATCCCATGTGTTGACTTTTTCAAAAATGGCCCAAATTGAATTATTTACAGTCGTGGGTAGTTCCTAAGGCATATTTGAACTGTTTGGTTGGTAATTTTCTAGATTCTATTTGTCTGGAGGCTTGTTTGAAGAGAAAAGTTGTGATTGATCTATTAGTTGGTCGTTGGATCAAGGTACGTGTCGTGGTTAACCTCGGCTTGAGCGATTAGGACTTAATTGTCTATTTTCTACGTTTTTAGATGTTGGGTACCACGAATAGGTGAGATGACGAGTACGTATGCGTTGTTGTCGGGTTATAACATGCGGGTGGGTCTTATTCTTGTAATTATTGCTTTCCTTGATCACAATATCCATACTTAGACTAGTTAATTGTAATGTTGATAATTACTATCATGTTTATGGATTTTGGTATTGATTGATATTGAATCAAGTTGAGGTTAGTATTGTGGAACCGAACGTTGAAGTAAGATTTGATCTTGTTGTTTCTATCTCCCTACTGTCATTGTTCATTGTTTTGGTAAGGGGGAGTGTTAAAGCACAAAGGGTGATGACGTGCCGTTTCTATTGAATTTATGTGAGGTTGGGAGTGTTAATGCATGAAGGGTGATGTCATGTCGTTTCTATTGGCTTTATGTTGAGTATGAGAGTAAAAGCACGAAAGGTGATGTCGTGCACTTTTCCTTTATTGTGTTAAATGATTCTTGTTGGTTGATAGTATATTTACTGTCCAAGTTATCTCTGTGCTGGAATTCTTTACCTCGTATTTCCCCTCCCAGTATTACATGTTTAGTTCTTTACTATTGTTTGTATATACACTGTTAAACTGTAAAGGTTTGATTGTAGGTGTCTTGTATTTGGCTCGCCACTACGTCATCGAGGTTAGGATCGACACTTACCTATACATGGGTCGGTTGTACTGATACTTCACTCTGTACTTTCTTTGTAGATTTTGGCACCGTCTCTGGTTGACCAAATGTTTAGCTATTAAACCCGCTATCCGGAGATTCAAAGTAGATCTCTTGGCGTTCACAAACCTTGAGGTCCCCATCTGTCTCTTCTGTTTACTATTTTTTTCATTTAAACAATTGTACTTCTTTCGGAGATTTTATTTGAAGTAGATTTTAGAATGCTCGAGAATTGTTACACTAGCTCTAGGTAGTGATAAATGATGAAGTAGTTATAATATTCCGCACTCTTTATATCTTGTTTACTTTTAATTACTAAACTATATTATAATTGATTCAATAATACTCTAACCTGGCTTGTCTAGCAAGTGGAATGTTAGGCGCCATCACGGTCCCAACGGCGAGAATTCCGGGTCGTGACAAGTTGGTATCAGAGCACTAGGTTTCCTAGGTCTCACAATTCACGAGCAAGCTTAGTAGAGTCTGGGGGATTGGTACGGAGAAATCTGTACTTATCTCCCAAAGGCTATGAAGTTTATGAATAAATTTCACTCTTATTCTTCTCTGTCGTGCGACTTTGTTTTCTCAATACTGATTAGAATATTCTACTCTTATTTTCTGCTGTGAGAACACGTACTGCTTCTTCAGCTGAGCAGTAGCCATAGCCTAGACTGTTCCTGTCGGGCCATCTTAGGTTCCGGAGGGGTTCATTGCCACCTCCGTTCTTCAGGATGCTTTGGTCCATTTAGTGGGCCTTATGGAGAGTGTGGCAAGACTTCTATATTTCCCATGGCACCAGCCGTCTCTCAGGCTGGAGGAGGAGCACAGACCCCTACTACTCACACTCCGGAGCAGATGGCTCCCCAGTATCAGACTTTAGCATCTAAGCCAGTCAGATCAGTTCAGCCGATTGTTGCGGCACAGGCCGAAGATGGCCAGCTATGTCTTCTGAGGCCTTATAGAGATTAGACAAGTTCACCAAGATCTTTCCACTTCACTTCAGTGGTAAAATTTTAGAGGATCTTTCATGAGGTTCTTAAGAACATGGGTATAGTGGAGACCAATGGGGTCGATTTTGTTGCAATCCAGATGACTGGTTCTGTCATGAAACAGTGGAGAGATTATTTATTGACAAGACCAACAGGGTCACCTGCTCTTACGTGGGACCAGCTCTCTCAGCTCTTTCTGGTGAAGTTTCTCCCTATTACATTGAGAGAGGAGCATCCCCATTCAGTTCGAGCGTCTTCAGCAGGGCAGTATGACTATTACTCAGTGTGAGACCCATTTTGTGGATTTGGCCCATCATGCTCTTCTTTTACTCCCTACCGAGAGAGGGAGAGGGTGAGGAGGTTTATTGAGGTACTTATTCAACTTATCATGTTTCATATGGCTAAGGAGACTAAGAATGAGATTTCTTTTCAGGAGGCTACCAATCTCGCCAGCGAGTTGAGATTGTTCTTTCTTAGGGAGGTCAAGGGTCTGATAAGAGACCTAGTCATTCTGGTGGGTTAAGCGGTTCCTCATCTGGAGGCAGGGGCACTTTTGATAGAGGCCATCCTCCCAGGCCGTTTCATTCATCACTCCAAGCATCCCACGGTGCTCCAGGTGGTCGTGGCCCTCATATGCATTATTTTGATCAGCTAGCCTATTGTTCACCACAAGCTTCTATTAGTGCACCTCCTCTCTAGAGTTTTCAGGGTGGTTACTCAGGTCGAAAAAGTCATTTTCACGGCCAGTAGTCACAACAGCCGAGGTCTTGTTAAACTTGTGGTGAATGGAGGCACATTGCTAGATTTTGCCCTTGTGCATAGAGCAGTTTGCAGTTTCAGTTCTCGTGCCATGGTCCCGGCACCGGGTGCTGCACCGCCTGCCCAGCCAGCTAGAGGTAAGGGTCGGGCAGCCAGAGGTGGTGGTCCGACCAATTTTTTTCTTGGTTTACCACATTGGAGCCCGACTATATCAAGATTTGTACCTCGTACTGTCCCATTGGGAGGGATGTTCTCCCTACCAAGGAGTTTTCCATACCCAGAGTTCGAACCTGATACCTCTGGTTAAAAGAAGTGTATTCCTATCCACTGCACCATATCCTTTGGTTGTCCGACTATCAGAGATGGAGGTTAGGCCGCTAGAGGTGGAGAATAGCTAGCCCAGGGTTGTCCTACAAACGTAGTTCAGAGTGGTGGAGCCCATCCCCGATGTAATGCCTTTTCCAGCCAAGCTTAAGGCTGAGTCATCCCATGTTGTTATTACAAGTACTGTTTCAGTTTTCAGTAGAGATTCTTCAGTTCTATTTGATCCGGGGTCTAGTTACTCCTATGTGTCATCTTATTTTGCTTCATATTTGGTTGTGCCACGTGATTTTTTGAGTGTCGATGTATATGTGTCCACAACCTGTGGGGGATGCTATTGTGGTAGATCATGTTTATCATTCGTGTGTGGTCACTATTGGGCGTCTTGAGACTAGTGTAGACCTTCTACTTCTCAATATAGTTGACTTTGATGTTATATTGGGTATGGATTGGTTGTCACCTTATCACGCTATATTGGATTGTCACGCCAAGACGGTGACTTTAGCCTTTCCATGGTTGCCTCGATTAGAGTGGATGGGGACTCATGGCCAGTCTACCAGTAGGGTTATCTCTTATATGAAGGCTCGGCATATGGTCGAGAAGGGGTGTTTAGCCTATTTAGCTTATTTTCGTGATTCTAGTGCAGAGGTTTCTTCTATAGATTCCGTGCATGTCGTTCATGAGTTTCCAGAGGTAGTTCCTGCAGACCTTCCGGGGATGCCACCCGATAGGATTATTGATTTGTGTATTGATTTGGCTCCGGGCACTCAACCTATTTCCATTTTGCCATTATGTATGGCCCCGCTAGAGCTGAAAGAATTGAAGGAACATTTGCAGGACTTGATAAGGGCTTCATTAGACCTAGTGTCTCGCCCATGGGGTGCACCGGTGTTGTTTGTGAAAAAGAAGGATGGATCGATGAGGATGTGCATAGACTACCGACACTTGAACAAGGTTACTATGAAGAACAAGTATATATTGCCGAGAATTGATGATTTATTTGATCAACTTTAGGGTACCAAGGTGTTTTTGAAGATTGATTTGAGATCCGGCTACCCTCAATTCAGTATTAGGGCATCTGATGTCCATAGACAGCTTTTCAGACTCGGTACGAGCACTATGAGTTTCCGGTGATGTCCTTTGGGTTGACAAATACCCCAGCAACATTCATGGATCTGATGAACCGAGTGTTCAAACATTATTTGGACTCCTTTTGTGGTTGTGTTAATTGACGATATCTTGATCTACCCCCCCCCCAGTCGAGAGGAGCATGAGCAGCATCTTAGGGTTGTGCTTCAGACTCTGAGAGACAGTTAGTTATATGCTAAATTTTTGAAGAGCGAGTTTTAGTTGGATTCAGTCGCTTTCTTGGGCCACGTTATATCAGCAGAGGGCATTCAGGTAGATCCTAAGAAGACTGAGGCAGTCCAGAACTGGCCTAGACCCACATCAGCCACGGAGATTAGAAGTTTATTGGGTTTGGCGGGAAATTACCGTCGCTTTGAGGAGGGGTTTTGATCTATAGCAGCTGCGTTGACTAGGTTGACCTAGAAAGGTTCCCGTTCAGATGGTCATATGAGTGTGAGGTGTGCTTTCAAGATACTATACAGTACATTGTGATGCGTCCGGTGTTAGGCTCGGTACGGTACGGATGTAGGAGGGCAGGGTGATTGCATATGAGTCGCGACAATTAAAGGTTCATGAGAAGAATTACCATGTCTATAATTTAGAGATGGCAGTCATTGTTTATGCGCTGAAGATTTGGAGGCACTACCTTTATAGCGTGTCGTGTGAGGTTTTCACTAATCATCGGAGCCTTCAACATTTTTTCAAGTAAAAGGGTCTCAATTTGAGGCAGATGAGGTGGTTGGATCTATTGAAAGACTATGATATATGATGTGTGGCTATAATTGATGGTTTAACGCATTATGTGCCTTACAGTTTATGTTCTTTAACGGTAAAAATACACATCATTTGAGCATAATGGAGCCTATTTTATGTGTAGGTGAATTGGAGATGGAAGCCGAGCTAAATGGATGCATAAACATCGAAAATGCGCTCAAGAATCAAAAGGAGTGACCCTGGCCTTAGCCATGATTTTTCCTTGTAAAGCCAGGTCCAACCTAGCCTTAGCCAAGCTTTATCCAGGCATTTGACACATAAAGCCTGGTCATACCAGGCATTATCCAGGCGTTAGACACATAAAGCCAGGTGCAACCTGGCGTTTTCCAGGCATTTTCCTTGTAACGCCCGACCCAAGATCAGTCCTAATCTGAGTTTTAAAGGCTTTAAGTGTTTTCCGGTTTGATTAGAAGTATCCTACACATTTAGGGCTTGTCCCAAAACATATAAATAGACACAAACACACAACTTTGAAGTACTTTTTCCATCGGAGACAAGAGGAGATCGTGGAACACTACTTAGAAGATTAAAACATTGATTTTTACATCCTTTATTCCTTACTTTGTAATTTAATTATGCAAGTTATTTTGGATTTGATTACTATGATCATGAGTAGCTAATTTAGTTAATCTAAGGTTTTGGTGGAACCCGTTGGGGATAAACTTATTGTGATGTTAATATAGTTTTGCTTTGTTGCTAATCTCTATTTGTTCAACTACATTCTCGTTGTAGTTGATGGAAGGGCCCTCAATTAGATGTTCCTATTTATTATGTATCTACTTGAGAGAGAGTGCATAATTATGTAGTTGTCGGAAGAACACCACTCCCTGAGTATATAACAGATCTATAACCGAGGGTTAGAGGTTGGATTAGAGATAACGATAACTCGGGTGCAATGTAAAGTGAACTGTAATGCAATCTAGCTAGCGTAACTTGAGAGAGTGTGTCTAGTAAATTATCATAATTACTTGAGAGAGATTTATTATAACTGGAGTGTTCATGATTGATAAGACAACTAAGTCAAAACTATGGGAAATACACAAGAAGGAATTTCACCAACGGGGAAAACCATAACCTTAGACCTTTATTACAATTGTTTACACCTTATTGTTAGTTAATCCTTAGTCTTAATATTTTCATTCAGCTGTAGTAGTTTAAACAACACCAGGTTATAGTCATAACGTTTGAGGAAGTTAATTATTTAGAATTTGGTAATCTAACAACAACGGTTGATACGTTGGTTCCCTGAGGGATTTGACTCTCGGCAAGTGAAGTATGAGCATCAGAGACCTAGTGGTTTACTTTAGAGGATAGAGATTCCTACGTGGAAGTGGGAGTATATCACTATGGACTTCATTGTTGGACTCACACGGACTTAGAGGATGTTTGATGTTGTTTGGGTCATTGTGAACAGGCTGACTAAGTCAGCGCATTTCATTCATGTGGTCGTTACCTGCTCTTCAGAGCGGTTGGTAGAGATTTATATCCGGGAGATCATCAGTCTTCACGGTGTGCCCGTGTCTATTATTTCTGATTGAGGTATGCAGTTCAACTCGCACTTATGGAGGGCAGTACAGCGTGAGTTGGGCACCCAAGTTGAGTTGAGCACAACGTTTTATCCTTAGACAGACGGACATTCCGAATCCACTATCCAGATCTTGGAGGATATACTCCGCGCATGTTTTACAGACTTCGGGGGATCGTAGGATTAGTTCTTTCCCCTTTTAGAGTTCGCCTACAATAACAACTACTAGCCAAGCATCCACATGGCTCCCTATGAGGCATTATATGGTAGGGGTGTCGGTCGCCAGTTGGATGGTTCGAGCCGGGGGAGGCTCGATTGTTGGGTATAAATCTAGTACATGATGCTTGGATAAGGTCAAGATTATTCAGGATCGACTCCACAGCGCAGTCGAAGCAGAAGAGTTATGCTGACCGTAGAGTTTGTGATGTTGCATTCATGATCGGGGAGAAAGTGTTGCTCCAGGTATCACCCATGAAGGGTTTCATGACATTTGGGAAGTAGAGGAAATTGAGCACTATGTATATCTGACCTTTTGAGATTCTTGAGAGAGTGGGAGAGGTGGATTACATGCTTGCATTGCCTCCGGGGTTATCAGTAGTTCATCATGTGTTCCATGTGTCCATGCTCCGGAAGTATCATGGTGACCCGTCCCATGTGTTAGATTTCAGCACTGTCTAGTAGGACAAGGATTTGACTTATGAGGAGGAGCCGGTGGCTATTCTATCTCGACAGATTCGTCAGTTGAGGTCAAAGAGTTATCTTTCTGTCCGAGTGCAGTGGAGGGGTCATCCAGTTGAGGAAGCTACTTGGGAGTCTGAATCGGACATGCGGAGAAGAAATCCCCACCTATTCTCCAGTTCATGTACTTTCCTATGTCCGTTCGAGAACGAGGTCATCTTATGTTTAAGAACCAACTTTTGTATGATGAAGCCTTTAGAACCTCATTTTATCCTTCCTCAATTTGCGTGCACAATCCGGGTATTGGCCCGGAAGGCTTATATGTTAAAATCTGATAAAATAACAAAATTTTGCCTAAAAACTTTATTTGAGTTGACTTTGGTAAACGTTTTTGGTAAACGGACCTGAATCCGTGTTTTGACGATCCCGCTAAGTTTGTATTGAAATATGGGTTCTGGGCGTATGCCCAGAATAGAAATTGGAGGTCCCTAGCCCGAGTTATGAATTTTTATTTAAAATTAAAGTCGGAAAATTTAATGGTTTTCAAGAATTGATTGATGTTTGGCCTTTTTGATACCGGGTCCGTATTTTTATTTCGGAGCCTGGTACATGTGTGAAATTTTGACTTATCTGTGAAATTTTGTGGGAAAGGGAGTCAGTTTGACGTTATTCGGACGTCCGGTGGTAAAAATTGAGATTTCAAAGCTTTCTTGAAAATTGCATTTAATATTGTAGTCAATTCGTAGTTCTAAGTGTTATTTTGGCAGTTTGATCGCGCGAGCATGTTCGTATGATATTTTTAGACTGGTATGCACTTTTGGTTTGGAGTCCCGAGGGGCTTGGGTGTTTTTTTGATCATTGGTTGAGAGACTAGAAAAGTTACTAAATTTGGGAGTATGATCATGGTCAATATTGGGTTAAGATGACCTGTTTTCAATGTTTTGAGTGCGCGATCAGGTTCGTAGCATGTTTTATGATTGAAATTCATATATGGTTTGTGTCCGGAAGGTTCCGGATGAGTTTCGGGGTGGTTTCAGATCATTTTGGAGAAGTTTGGGTTTTGCTTGTTTCTGGTGCGAAGCTGTTCATTCGCAGTTGCAAACCTTTTATGGCAATTGCGAAAATATTGTTCATTCGCAATTGCAAAACATTTACTCCAATTGCGAAAACACTGTTCATTCGCAAATGCGATACCTGCAGTTGAACAAAAGATTACTTAAACGAGATTTTTGATTCATTTCCCAAATTTTCAAAACCTAAACCACAAGAAGAAATTTTCCAAAGAAGCTTTCTTCCCCAAGTCATTAGTAAGTGATCTTAAACTAATTTCTTTAAATCTTTCACTACTTTTTCATAATATTCAACCAAAAATCTAAGGTTTTCACGGTGAAATTGGGAGGTTTTGGGTAGAAATTAGGGATTTGATAAATTGGGGATTCAGACCTCAAATTAAGGTCGGATTCCAAAACTAATCATATAACCGAGCTCAGAAGATGAATGGACAATCAGGTTTTGGTCAAAATTTCGGGTTTGGACCAAGCAGGCCCGGGTGTTGACTTTTATTTACTTTTTAAAAAATAATCTAAATTGAATTTTTTACAATCATGGGTAGTTCCTAAGGCTTTATTTGAATTGTTTGGTTGGAAATTTGCTAGATTCTATTGGTCTAGAGGATTGTTTGAAGGAAAAGTTGTGATTGAGCTTTGAGTTGGCCGTTGGAGCAAGGTAAGTGTCGTGGTTAACCTTGGCTTGAGTAATTATGACTTAATTGTCTATTTGCCACGTGTTTAGATGTTGAGTACCACGTATAGGTGAGGTGACGAGTACCTATGTGTTGTTGTCAGGTTATAACATGTGTGTGAGTCTTATTCTTGTAATTGTTGCTTTCCTTGATCACAATATTCATGCTTAGACTAGTTAATTATAATGTTGATCATTATTATCATGTTTACGGATTTTGGTATTGATTGATGTTGAATCAAGTTGAGGTTGGTATTGTGGAACCGAACGTTGAAGTAAGATTTGATCTTGTTGTTCCTATCTTCCTACTGTCACTGTTCATTGTTTTTGTAAGGGGGAGTGTTAATGCACGAAGGATGATGCTGTGGCGTTTCTATTGACTCTATGGTAAGGATGAGAGGAAAAGCACGAAGGGTGATGCCGTGCAATTTTCTTTTATTGTGTTCATTGATTCTTGTTAGTTCATTGTATATTTAAGGTCCATGTTATCTTTTTGTTGAAATTTTGTACCTTGTATTTTCCCTTAGCATGTTTCCCCTCCCAGTAGTACCTGTTTAGTTCTTTACTGTTACTTGTATATGCACTGTTAAACTGTACTAGTTGGATTGTAGGTGTCTTGGTTTAGCCTCGTCGCTACTTCGTCGAGGTTAAACTCGACACTTACCAACACATGTGGTCGGTTATACTTATACTGCACTCTGCACTTTCTGTGCAGATTTTGGCACCGGTTCTGGTTGACCGAGAGTTTAGTTGTTGGACCCGCTATCCGGAGACTCAATGTAGATATGTCGGCGTTCACAGACCTTGAAGTCACATCTATATTTTCTACTTATTTTTTCTTTTATTCAAACATTTGTACTTTTTCAGACTTTTATTTAAAGTAGTTTCTAGGATGATCGAGATTGTGACACCAGATTTGGGTAGTTATAAATGATGAAGTTGTTATAATATTACACACTCTTTATAGCTTGTTTATTGTTAATTACTGAACTATATTAGAATTGATTCAATAATACTCTAACGTGTCTTGCCTAGCAAGTGGAATGTTACGTGTCATCACGGTCTCATCTGTGGGAATTTCGGGTCGTGACAACGCTTTAATCTTCGACCAGTCACGGATATCTCGTCTTTCTCTTACCATGTTATCTTCGACCTTTCCTGATGTCTGCCTCATTTGGTCTCGATCACTACTGGCTTCGATCTCGATAGGTACCTCGAATCCCAAAACCCGGTATATTTTGTCCTCATGCTCCGGTCTGAACCACTATGGGTTCGACCCTCGATGCAACTCCCTGGCCTCGGTCAAATAGTAAAATCGGGTGGGCCCGGTTTTAACCGTATACATGTTGAATTATTCGAGTGCCTAGTGATCAATTAAATAAGCTGAGAATCATGAAAATTTGGGTTCAAATTTCAATAAGGGTAATATGCTAGGTAATATTTTTTGAACTGTTCAAGACTTGATAGGTAGAATTATTCGGTATTTTATTTATTGGCATGATATAAATATCCGATATGAATAACTTTATTTTTCAAATTTATAATGCTAGTTATTGGAGTGCATTATATAATGAATGATTATTTTATGCTACTTCATGAAATATATAATATAGTGGAATTCAGGTTGGCCTTTCTCTTGGCATTCAATGTTATTCTCTTGGCAATCAATGTTATGTTAACATATATATATGTATATGTATATATATATGTATATATTAGATCTAGAGTCATTATTACAATGAAGCTAAAATCTTTAAATTTAAATGTTTCTAGCTATAGTTACCCTTGGCCTCCAATCTCCACCCCATCGAGAAAAAAAAAAATAATTAAAAAAAAAAAAGAAAAAAAAAAGAGAAAAGAAATAGGGTCAATCCCATGTTAGTATGACTTAGAACTGATTGGCAATTTATAATAAATTTTTTTGTCTACCGTGTAGAAACCGTGTCAACCTTTGTACTTTTTTTAATCTTAAATAAGGAATATATCAACTTCTTTGATAGTAAGTTATGGGGGACTAATCTCACTATTTTTTATTTTATATTTTCCATAACGAACTGTGTCCTGTATCACATCAATGATTAACATCCCACTCTAACTTATTTATTTTTATATCTTCTTTTGGTGTAATGATTGCCATAGCATTGATGCTTCAGACTATTATCCCCATTATTTTCAGTTCGTTCTTTCTTTTCCTAGTTTTTTTAGTTATTAGGTTGAGTTGATTGGATTGGAGTGGAGTGGGAGCAAAGTAACGTGGGACACGTCGGATAGGATTATATCAAAAGGTTTGCCCAAGTATGCTGAGAATTTGACTTTTTTTTTAATTTCAATCAGATGAAGTGATGAACTAGTGTAGTTGGGGTTTAAGAATATTATTTGCTAGAATTTGATTGATAGTACTGGGAGTAATTAATCCTAACATAAAATTTCAAATAAGATAATGTAGTATTAGGTTAGCCGCATACAAAGAAATAATAGTCGAATGATTAGTTATCCGTTTGATGAGTGGAGTATTAAATATTAACCGCGTTAAGTTATGCGCGATTTATATATTATATGCGGAATGAAATGTAAAATAAAAATACGTGTAATATTAATACAGAAATTAGACTATTTAAAATAAATATATTTTAATGTAAGTGATTCCTGCACAACAATTACTTCATTAACAATACCTTCATTATTATCAATTTTCGTAATAATAGTAAGTGTAATATAAGTTTCGCATGAACCAAATAACCCTTTTTAGTGCTTTTATCTCTTAAGGACTCTTTTGCGTAACTGAAGTAACGGATTGTCGTACTTGATATTCATGAACAAAATTATATATTTTGTTTGTGTAATTTTGCTCAATTGATGACAGGGTCACGCAACCACACGGCGTAATTAAAGAAATTTATATATTTTGAGACACTTAAATGTTTAACCATTAAGCAATCATAGCTACCAAGTGATTTACTAGTGCTATAGGTCGTTGGATGATAGGGAATGTTTATTCGACACACACATTTGATTTAATACCATCAAAACTTCTGCTCCTTATGTTTCAATTTAGATAAGGTAGTTTGACTTCATACAGAGTTTAAGAAAAAAAAAAGATTTTTAAAATTATGATTTTAAAAGATTAAGGGGTAAAAGTTTATGGGGCCATAACATTTGTGTAGTTATAAAAACTTCTTATTAAGAGTAAAATGTGTCAAATAAAGAGTTTAAAGTAGAATTATTTCCAAATTTAAAAATTTAGAAATTTATTTTGGAATACACTAAAAAAAATGTACCTCATCTAATTTGAAACAGAGGGAGTATCGCTAAAAGACTTCCATACATTTCTTAAGTACTTTTATTTACTATATAGACAGAATGGCCTAAATGGCACCTACTTGTCCCACTTTAATATGCAGGTTCCCAAACTTAATAATTTGCCAATTGAACACTTACACACCTTCAAATCGTGTATAATAAACGCTTATGACATGACGCTGTCAGTGCGTGTAATACAATCTCCTACATGTACGACGCTGTCAGTGCGTGTAATCTGTTCTCCCCCATACCAACCATGAGAAAAATACACTTTGGGTATTAAATCTAAATAAGGAGAAAGAGAAAGGTTGGTATGGGGGAGAACATATTACTTATTTGGATCCACCCGTTTGCTTTGGTTATATGGATTCACTCGTTTGTTTCTTTTTTTTTTTTTTTACTTATTCTTATATTTTATTCTTATATTAATAATCTTTTTCTTATTTTAATTATTTCTGGTTCAAAATGTTCATATTCACGCTCCTTATCTGCGTGAATTACACCACTTTGTCGAGTTCAACCATTATTTTACCATATGTGCTTGGTCAACTGAGACAGATTTAAATAATAGGCTTTGATCAAATTAAAGTTTATGTATAATACAAGTGAAATTTGGGAACCGTTATAATAAAGTGGGACAAGTATAAGTTCCATTTAGCCCATTCTACCTGCTGTATATGTGAAAGTTGTTTCCCAATGTGTTCGATTCCTTTATGGCCATTAGGTACACGTCATTTGTATTCAATCCAAATCTTACGACACATACATTATATAATATTCCATCATTTCCCAATTATTATTAGGAATGCATAATTGTTTGCCATTATGAATCTAATCATGTTGACATGTTCTTTACACCTTAACTTACTTATGAATTATTAAGAAAATATTTTTTGTATAATCCATGAGGCATCCAAGGTTAAACAGGAAACAAATTTGATTCACGTCTATCCACTTTAAACCAAACACATATTAGAAGTTATATACAAGATATCCTATTTTAATTCAATGAACCAAATAAGGCATTAGGACTGGATAATTCAAGGGATTATTAATCCCAGAACTATATCCCTGACATTGTCAGAAGAACTCCTCCCTCTCGAAAACTGACTAATCAAATAAAGGGGGTAACTTTTTTTTATGAGGGTAGGGAGTTTGCATTGGTGTTCAGCGTACCGCACTTTGGGTACAAGACCGGAAATTTCATTCTCTTTTTTACCATCTAAAATCGATGAAAAGAAAGAAGGTGGGAAGTGAAAGCTCATTTAGTAGATAACGAGCGAGCTGCAAGCACCTACTTGTATTGGTAAAAAAGTGTTTCACACGTGTAATAAATGTTGATGACTCAACAGTCTATGTGGAGCAATGAAGACATGACATATGGACAGGACTCTATGAAGAG
Source organism: Nicotiana paniculata (assembly GCA_005239505.1). NCBI lineage: Eukaryota > Viridiplantae > Streptophyta > Magnoliopsida > Solanales > Solanaceae > Nicotiana > Nicotiana paniculata. Next base: position 60,869 of record ML312451.1, read on the forward strand.
GTATGAGGCAAAAAGGCACGGCAAATCACACCCACGGGTTAATTAGCGACAAAAGTCTCAACCTAATTGAGAAGATGAAGGATATGGTCAAAATGTATCTGAGCGGAACAAAGGGCAGATTCAGATATCTTCAATTAGTGATCCACACGTTACACAATATTCATGCAACAGTTATAGTTACTTATTGTAACGTTACATTAATGTCATAATTAGTCATTAATTCTCAATCACTAAAAAAGACAGACGTTATATTAGAAAATTCCCTATATAAGGGAGTAAAATATAACCTGTAAAGGGACATCCGAACTACTATTGCAATACACTTTACTTTTCGTACATCTCATTGATTTTTCTTTATTACTTACAATCAGTCATGCCTTGGTTATCAGAAACCTGATTCATCCTAAAAATAGCTTTGGCCAAAGGATCTAATTCTTTGGTTAAACAAATTGGAACTTTTCTTTTTAAGTGATATCCTCTGAACTATGTCGAACTCCAACGACAAAAACCAGCAAAGGAATGGAACCCCAGTTCCATCACCTTCAGGAACCCCACGTGGTTCAAGGGAACAATCCCTAGAAAGAGCCAATAACAACAATGATAATAATGATCAAACAGTGGAACAAGATCGGGTAAAGCAAATGATTGCAGAGTATGTGAGCCAAGCTTATGCAAGAATTTGCGAGGGGATTACCGGCAGCGTTACCTGCACCACCGACACCATCCCCCAATAATACCATCACCATGGAAAATCCTCAATCTGGGTTGGCAAACTTAGGAAGGGGAGATACTCCTAATGAATATCTCGAAGCGAGACTAGGTATGTCTAATACCTCTGAATTACAGACTTTGTTACTAACTTTGCATAAATAGGTGAAGGAACAAAATGATCGAATCGAACAAATTCCTGGAGTACCACCTGTTATCAAAGACATTGGCGTTGATGAATATTCTCAACAACCTTGGAAACCAAGCGCAGCACCCGTACCCATTCCAAAGAAGTTTAAAATGCCCGACATACCTAAATATGACGGGACAACCGACCCACGCGACCATGTAACTGCTTTTACCACCAGAGTGAACGACAACTACTTAACAAAATAAGAAATTGAGTCGGTCCTACTTATAAAATTTAGAGAAACACTTACCAAAGGGGTGCTAGCTTGGTATTCTCTTCTCCCTGAAAACTCTATTGATTCTTTTGCTGAGCTTGCAGATTCTTTCATAAAGGCACACTCTGGTGCGCAAAAGACATCTTTAAAATAAAACAAGGAGACACGGAACTACTTCGTGAATTTGTAGACAGTTTTCAACGAGAAAGAATGCAACTACCAAGGGTGCCTGATAATTGGGAAGCCATGGCATTCACAAGTAATCTAAATGACAAAAGCTTAGAAGCCACGACAAGACTCAAGGAAAGCTTGAGAGAATTCCCAGCTACAAGGTGGAACGATGTTTATAACAGGTATAATACTAAACTTCGAATATAAGAATATACCATTGCTCATCCGAAAGAGGAAGATTATACCAGATCCAGACATTCAGAATCAGACAGGAGATCAGGTAAAAACATATACGATCCTTACTTGGGACGTGAAACTCGCCCCAGGTTCGAAAACACTAGGTCAGATTATGGACCACCAAGTAGAGATGCGGGCTCGTCCTCATATAAATCTATAAGGGATCAAGATCAACGACCTAGAGGTAATGAGCGAATTGGGGATCATACCTTTAATGTAAGTACCTCCAAACTAATTTCAATGTTAAGAAATTTGGGTGATAAGGTTCGATGGCCCAAAGAGATGAGGTCCAATCCGAATAAGAGGAACCCATATCTCTAGTGTGAATTCCATACTGATCATAGACACAGAACTGTAGATTACAGATATTTGAAGGTGAGGTAGAACAATTATTGAAACAGGGCAATTTGACAGAATTGTTCAGGGAAAAAGGTAAACATGCATACATGAAGAACATGCAGGATCCCACAAAACCTCCATCTCCAAAACGAATCGTCAACGTGATACACGAAGGTGAAGAAGTAAACGGAGTGGTCATCAAAATGACCACGAAGTTCACAATTATACACGGAAAAAGGGTTTGTGAAAATCTGGAAGCAGACGATATAACCTTCGATGACGCAGATATCTGCAGATTAATGCTTTCTCACAACGATACTCTGGTAATGTCTTTACTTATTTATGACACTAACGTGAAAAGAGTGTTGATTGATCCAGGAAGTTCAGTCAATATAATTTTGCTAAGAGTCGTGGAAGAAATGCTATTGGGGAATCAAGTAATCCCAAGGGCACGAGCCATATCAGGGTTGGATAATTCTACAGTTATAACAAAAGGAGAAATTGAACTTAGCACTTATGCTGAGGGAGTGATCAAAAGTATCAGGTTCCAAGTCATCAATACTAACATGGCCTATAACGTAATAGTGGGAAGGCCATGGATCCACGACATGAAAGCAATACCCTCCACCTTGCATCAGGTAATTAAATTCCCCTGTGAATGGGGGATTCAGCAAATTAGAGGCGATCAGCAAACCATGAGAAATATAAATTTCGTGGTACACTACAACAAAAAAGTAGAGGTGAAAGAATCAAGGGATAAGGAAGTCTCCCAAGAAGGTGACACCGCCCAAACAGGCATGGAAGAAATTACTACCCAAATAGGGACGGAAAGTATTACTGCTAAAATAGGTATGAAAGAATATCCTTACAAGAAAGTGAATCAAGTCACAACGGAAGAGGTATCGGACCACACGGATGTAGATTCCAGACCAGACGTCATTCATGAACTGGAGGAAAACGAGCACATCAAAAAAACTATGGAAGAGCTCGAAGCTGTTCCATTGACTGAACGAAAGACTGGACATAAAGTGTACAAAGGCACGAGGCTGAGTCCTGGTCGAAGAGGTAAGTTATTTGATTATTTAAAGGCTAACGTAGATTGCTTTGTGTAGTCCTATTCAGATATGACAGGTATCCCACTCGAGGTTATGACTCATAAACTAAATGAAGATACATCCTTTGTACCTGTTAAACAGAAAAAATGAAAGCAAGGACCATTCAACAACCAAGTGATTGACGAAAAAGTACGGAAACTCTTAAAGGTTGGTTCAATACGAGAGGTAATGTACCCTAACTAGCTAGCTAACACTGTGGTAGTACCTAAAAAGAATTGAAAATGGAGAGTATGCGTAGATTATACTGACTTAAATAAATCATGCCCCAAACATTCATTCCCATTACCACATATGGATCAAATGATTGATGCCACCGCAGGTCATGAATTGTTAAGCTTTGTAGATGCATATTCTAGTTATAACCAGATTAAAATGGATCCCTTAGACGAGGAAAAAACCTCCATTATTACAAGAAGAGGGACTTATTGTTATAAAGTCATGCATTTTGGCTTAAAAAATGCTAGAGACACATATCAAAGACTAATGACCAAGATGTTGCAGGAACATCTAGGAAAACAATGAAATTTTACATTGATGACATGCTGGTAAAATCAACACGGGCGGAAAACCATTTACAACACCTATCTATTATCTTTGACATTTTACGCAGGCATAATATGAAGCTTAATCCAGAAAAATGCGCTTTTGGCGTGAAATCAGGTAAATTCTTGGGTTTCTTTGTATCAGGCAGGGGAATAGAGGTAAACCCTGATCAAATTAAGGCTATAGAAGAAATACCTGATGTACTTATAAATAAAAAAGAAGTTCAAAGACTTACGGGAAGAATTTCAGCCTTATGAAGATTTATTTCCAAATCTTCCGAGAAAAGTTTCAAATTCTTTGCAGTTCTCAAAAAGCAAAACCGGTTCGAATGGACTGAAGAATGTCAACAAGCTCTCAAAGACCTGAAGGATTACCTATCCAAACCTCTGGTGTTGTCAAAGCCGAAGGAGGGGGAGAGACTATACATCTACCTTGGTGTCTCGGAAATTGCAGTAAGTGCAGTAATGGTAAGGGAGAACAAAGGTAAACAATCTCCTATTTATTATGTAAGCAAGACATTACTGGATGCTGAAACTAGATATCCACATCTAGAAAAGTTAGCCTTAACTCTAATCATGGAATCTAGAAAATTAAGGCCATACTTTCAATGTCATCCAATCATAGTTGTGACCTCGTATCCATTAAGAAACATACTGCATAAATAAGAACTACCATGAAGATTAGCCAAGTGGGCCATAGAATTAAGTGAGCATGAAATAATATATCGGCCTAGGACTGCAATCAAGTCTCAAATCTTAGCTGATTTTGACGCTGACTTTAGTAATAGCATTGTCCTTGAAGTGAAAAAAGAGTTACAACTCTTCAACGATGATAATCCGGGTCTATGGACCATTTTTACCGATGGTTCTTCCAATATAAAAGGTTCCGGCCTAGGCATAGTCTTAATATCACCCACGGGTGAAAAGACACTACATGCTATCAAATGTTATCCTATAACTAACAATGAAGCAGAGTACGAAGCTGTTTTTGCAGGACTAGAACTCGCATGAGATCTTTCAATCGAGCAAATCGTAATCAAAAGCGACTCTCAACTAGCAGTAAATCAGATGCAGGGGACTTACATCGCTTGAGAGACTCGGATGTAACAATATTTGGAAAAGGCACGAGAGCTCGTGAGACAATTAAAAACATGGAAGTTAGTACAACTACCTAGAGAGGAAAATGCAGAAGCAGATGCATTAGCTAACCTCGCAGCAGTCACGAAAGTAACAATCATTGACAATGCAATTGTCTTTCATCTATTTCATTCAGCGGCTCGATCAGGATATAAATGAGGTAACTTTAAAAAATTTAACCTGGGATTGGAGAAACGAAATCCTAATTTTTTTGCAGAATGTCACCGTAACTAAAGACAAGAAAACAGCTCAAGCACTTCACCGCAAAGTTGCACGGTAATGCCTCATTCGCAACTCATTATATCGCAAGCTGTTCGGAGGGCCCCTAGATAAAATGCCTCGGACCTAACCAAACGGAGTTTGTGATGAAAGAAGTCCACGAAGGACACTGTGGAAATCACTCAGGGGCGAGATCCTTAGTAAAAACCCTAATCAGAGCTAGATACTACTGACCTAAGATGCAAGAAGAGGCCGAGAACTTCGTATCCAAACTCGACAGATGCCAAAGGTTTGCCAATAACATGCATCGACCAGCGGAATTATTGCATCCAATAATATCCCCATGGCTCTTCATGCAATGGGGTATGGACATAGTGGGACCTCTTCCCACAGCTAAAGGACAGGTAGGATTATTGCTCATGCTAACCGACTATTTTCTAAAATGGGTATAGGCAAAAGCGTTCAAACAGGTGCGAGAAAAGGAAATTAAAAGCTTCTTATGGAGAAACATAATATGCCTCTTTGGGATACCAAAGGAGAACGTGTGTTATAATGTTCATAGGCTCGCAAACCACAGAATTCTTCGAAAGCTGGAAAATCAAGCGGATCACTTCAACGCTATACTGCCCCGTGGCTAATGGTCAAGCTGAGTCAACGAATAAAGTCATCATCAATAATCTAAAGAAGTGGCTAGATAAAGCCAGAGGAAATTCGCCTGATGAGTTACCAGCGGTACTATGGGCATACAGAACAACTTCAAAAACAGCCACGGGAGAAACTCCGTTCGCACTTGTCTATGGCTCAGACGCCTTAATACCTGTGGAGATTGGCGAACCAAGCATAAGGTTTACAACATCCATGAAGGAAGCAAACAACGACGAATTGAGGACCAATCTGGACCTGCTTGAACCACGGACAGAAGCAACACTAATACAGATGGCAGCTCAGAAACAAATCATAGAGTGTTATTATAACCGTAAAGCTCATATCAGATACTTCAAGATTGGGGACTTCGTCCTCAAAAAAGTCTTTCAATCAACAAAAGAAGTAGGCGTAGGAAAGCTAAGTCCAAACTAGGAAGGACCCTACAAAGTCCGAGGCTTTGCTGGGAAGGGCGCCTACGAGCTGGAAACTATGGACGGCAGAATCCTACCAACAAGTTGGAAAGCCATCAACTTGAAGAAGTACTACTTCTAAAAAAATGAAGTACCCCCGGTCAGGTATCACACGTTCGATTTTATTTTGAACATCTAAAATATTACTAACCATTTTTAGATGATAGTCATAAAGCTAACCTATCACCAGATGATGATATTGAACCTGCAAAGACACGAGGAAGTAACTAAACTCCCGGTCTAGGGTTACACTTTCTGATGGACGTTTTAAAAGGTTAAGTAGTCATCATCTAAGAATTGTATACCTTCGAGTCCCGTATATTTTTCCTTTTCAGGAGAAGGACCACAAGGAAGGAATAGTCAAGTGCTCGAGATTTAATTCTTCAAAGCTCAAACACTTGGGGGAATATACAGTATGGAAGGCAAAGACGAAGCAAAAAAGACTATCAAAAAGTCAAAGCTCAAAGCCTAATGATCCATCTACCCAACAAATCAAGTGATACGAGCAAAATCGAAAGAGCCAAAGACTCAAACACAAAGCCTAATCCAAATAACCTTTGAACATGTTCAGGTTAAAAGGCATAATGTTAGCTACGAGGAAGAAATGCGCATCTTTGTACTTATTCAAAAGAAAGACTGTTGTAACTAAAAACAGTTACGAAATCCTTGTACTCATGTAACTGTTATCAAATAAAACAATTACGGATGTAAGAGCATTTCCCTCATTCTTAATGAAAACTGTTATCAAACAAAAATAGTTACGGGTGAAAACCCCAACTTGAATAAAAACTGTTACGAACGAAAAATAGTTGCTCTCTTGTAATAACTCGAAAAAACTGTTACATACAAAAAACAGTTACGAAATACAAGTGTATATCAATAAAAATAAAAAAGCTACAACATGAGTTTTAGACGATAATCAAACACACGTAAAATGTTGTGAAAGTTCAAACAAAAAAACTTTCCTCAAAAACATTTTTAAACATGTGAAAAATTCCTATCACTCTATTGCATTATTAGACCTTTATGAAGTTAAGACGTCTTCTTCATTAAGTGTTGATAAAAAAAGGGCACTCTTTCTTATGCCTACTACAAAAAGGCACACATTTAATATGACACCGTGCATATTACGAAAAGGTACGAGTAATCTACAGGAGTCTATATGCAAAACTCAGAGGTAAAACTAAAACCTCGAAAAATAAAGCATGCAAAAGACATAAAGAATGAAACAAAAACTCAACGGAAAACAAAAGTCATAATTGCATTAATATATTAAAACGGCTAAGTAAAAACTAAGTATTAACTTATACTTAGCCGTATAGAGATTTTTATACATTGAGGTGCCCCTAAGAATTTGGGGACTTTAAAGAGATCCAAATTTACCCTTGATGGGACTGGGGGTAACCACCAATTGAGACAAAGAAAATAAGGGGAGAAACCAACTTCTTAAGCTTCATCATGAGAGGGGTTGACTTCACTGGAAGAAGGAGCAGGAGCAGCTTGGGACGAAGAAACTTGAGCAACAAGAGCCTCACCTTTAGGTGAAGAGAGATTTTGACCTTGTTGAGCCTTCTCAATAGAATCCTTGATTTTTGCAATTTTAGCATTATGATCTAAACCCTCTCGGCTCATTTCAGTCAATGTGTCGAGGTGAGAGTTCATATACGCCCAACTAACATCAACAACTGCCGCCTCTTCGAGACTTTCATAATCTCTCTCCCATGTTTGAAGCTCAACTCTTAACCCATCCTTCTCAACTTCAGCATGGGCAGCCCTAAAAGGAACTATTGATTCCTCCAAAGATTGGGTTTTGTCTAAAGCAATGCGAAGATCCTCCTGAGTCCGGGTAAGTGACTGCACAAGCTCGCATGAGTATTACTCCTTCTGCTCTAGTAAGGCTTTCAAGCCCCTAACTTCTTCCGAGGCACGTGATAATTGCTCAACAAACGAAGACTCAATAATGCTCTTGTCTTTGTCCACTTGGTTAGAAGAAGCCTTCTCTACTGCCGACTCCACAGCCAAAACTCTGATCTGCCACTCCAAGGTATTCTTTTCTTATTCTAAGGCTTCCATGTTGAGCCTCAGGCTTTCATATTGCCCCTTCCAATTCACTGCTTCAGCATGCCACTCCTTTAGCTCTTGCTCCATGTCAGAAATCCTCTTCATGAGTTATGTGCCTATGAGATTGATATACAAAAACAAAATTTACATGCATAAGAATGAGATACAAAAGAATGAACGTTACCTTCAAGGAGGAATGCACAACCTCATTAGCCCAGGTTAGAGAATTGTAACTATCTAGCTTGGTCCTCTCTATTGGGCCGATCAAAGGCTTCAGCCACACTAGGTTGGCCGGATTTCTTAAAAAGGCTTCCATCAGCTGTGACCTCAATTAGCACTTGACTCATCTCCCTACTGAAAGACACTACTTCTCTAACAGGAGGCAAGGAAGTAGGCTGCGATGAAGGAGCCACGTGAAATAAAATTTGTGGAGTTGAAGAAGTCTCATGCAGGGAAACTTGAGGAGCAAAAATAGCCACGTGAGCAGGAGAAATAACTGGAATAGTTGAAGGGAGTTCTCTAAGAGTTTGAGAGAAAACATCCAAGGGAGCTTCATCAACAACAGAACTAAAGCCTTCACGGAACAATTGGCCAATAGATTCACGCACGGGAGAGGGAGTAGCATCCCCGGAGGCAGAAAGTCAAACTTCAGGCACGGAAGGCACGATGACAGGTGTAGACTCGTTGTCTGAGACCACCTTCCTTCTGCGTGACCTATGGACCAAAGTGCCCTCCTCTTCCTCCTCTTCTACCGAGGTCCTTGACCCACTTGCTTTTCTCTTTGAAGAAGAAGAGCCTGAAATGATCTCCTGGGCCTGAGCCAGGGATAACTTGGGAACAGACGCTGATGCAGAAACTCCACGAGCAGAAAATCCTGTAAAAAAGAAAGGGTTAAATAATGCTCAAAGGAATAAACAAGTACAAATAATAACTTCACATACCACGAGTCTTAACTCTCCAACAAAACCTCTCACATAGGTACTTCCACGAACGTTCTTCCAATTGAGCAATTAACAAAAGCTTTTTTACCCAATCTCTGAAACCGGAGACATTCTCGACGGTTACCATGATTGCTGCAAAAAGAAGAAACAACTACGGTATTGATAAAATATCTAAAGCAAAAAGCAAGGAATGTGAGCAAAAATGTACTGACGTGCAAAATTCCACTTCTCAGGGAAGGGAAGATTCTCTTTACCTACTAAACCAGCAGTAGGAATAGTAACATACCGAAGAAACCAACCTCGATCCTTATCATCTTCACAAGTCACTAACACCCTCTTACTCCTAGCAGCTAGGGTAAAAATTCCCTAACGGAACAACATTGGGGAATATAGGTGAATAAGATGATGACAAGTAAAGGGGATCGAAGCAAATGTAGCCAAGTATATAAGACATGCAACGACTTTCCATACAAGAGGACCGACTTGTCCCAAGCAAATTTTGAAAAATCTACAGAACTCGATGATTACTAGGTCCATGGGAGGCTTGAACCCTAATGTAAATGGATAGGGATAAACAAAAGAATGCCCCTTCTTGTAAGACGTTATTCTTTGATTACTGTTTGGAACGATTACAGGAAAATCAGAACTCTAATGACAGTCAATGCGTATAAGAGGAATTAAACCTTCACTGAGTTGGGTAGGGTACTTGTCAACACTATCAAAAGATGATAATGAAGAAACTTGATCTCTAAGGGCCTGACTATCCCTAGAAAAGGTGAACTCTGCAGGTACTATTTCATCGACCCTCGGTTCGCGCAAAGGTTCGTGACGTTCTCTACCTTTGGATGATGATCTAGAAGCCGTAGGCATCGGAGACGTTAAAGACCTAGAAGAAGGAGTAGAAGTAATTTGAGAAGAGGAAGAACCCCTAGAAGGAGTAGAACCTAAACTCCTCAACCTGCCACCTCTCCTACTCCGTGTTGGAGCAGAAGAAGGAGTCAAATCATCTACGTTTATGACTCTCTCAGATTGGCTTGAAGAAGACATATCTACAAAGACAAGGAAAAAGTTCTTTACAAATAATGTTTTAAAGTTAGAAGTTTTTCGTGAAAGAAAAGAAAAGGGGGTATTTATACTCGAAGATAACCGTCAAAAATGGGATAAAAAAATGATGTGAAAGCCACAATTGAAGATGTCACTTCGTTAATGATGCAGCCACAAAAAAACCCTAAAAGGCGCTAACCAATTGCAGAACCTACCCAGAAATGCCACGTGGCATAATCATTAAATGGAAGTGACAAGCGACGCTTACGTACAGAAAAAGATGCAATGATTCGAGTGAAGTGGCGGAAAAATATTCCCGCCATAAATGAGTATCCACTGACCAAATATTGATCGATAAATATATGGTAAGTGGGGGACTATCTGTATTGGTAAAAAAGAGCTTCACACGTATAATAAATCTTGATGACTCAACAGTCTACGTGGAGAAATGAAGACATGACAGCTAGACGAGACTTTATGAATAGGTATGAGGCAAAGAGGCACGAAACATCACACCCACGGGTTAATTAGCTATAGAAGTCTCAACCTAATTGAGAAGATGAAGAGACACAGTCAAAATGTATCTGGGCGGAACAAAGGGCAGATCCAGAAATCTTTAATTAGTGATCCACACATTACACAACATTCACACAACAGTTACAATTACTCATTGTAACGTTACAGTAATGTCATAATTTGTCCTTAATGCTCAATCACTGAAAAAGGCAGACGTTATATTAGGAAATTCCCTATATAAGGGAGTAAAATATAATCTGCAAAGGGACATCCGAACTACAATTGCAATACACTTTACTTTTCGTACATCTCATGTATTTTTCTTTATTACTTACAATCAGTCTTGCTTCGGTTATCAGAAACCCGTGTGCATCCTAAAAATAGCTTTGGTCAAAGGATCTAATTCTTTTGTAAACACTACTTCTATCAAAATAAGAAGCAGCTATAATTCTAGGATAACTTTGTTTTCAAATCAAACGACCCCTAAGATTAAGCATTTTCATGGATTAAGATTGGGCATCATCATAGGTTTATTTGGACTAATGATTTGTGATGAGCTAACTTTGGCAAGCCCAAATAGCCCATCTTCAAAACTGATTAAGTCCAAAACCATTGAAACTTGCACGGATTGGATGGATCAAATGAGTTTTGTTAGTTATGTCACCTATATTAATAGTAAAACGTAGTTATAGGAAATTGTAATATATGCAAGTTAATTAATAAACATCCAACATCATTGCATAAATCAGAACACCATGTAATGCAAGGAATGCCAATAGTTGTTTACCTAAAATTCATATAATAAGATTAACATTTACATTTTTAGGGGTCGAACAATTGAATTAAATCAATTTTACTTAACTTTCGTTAATACATGCATAGTTGAGTTAGGATATAAAAGATGATAAAGTGAATAATTATACTAAAATAAATAAAGAGGAAGAGTAAAAGTAATTCTTATTCATTATTCTACGCCGATTGATGGCTACTTTATGACTAAGATGAACATAACAAACTTGATACAATTTCAGTATAGTATTGAGTGAATCAGGCTCAGAAAGGTACATCAACTGCCCTCTAATAATCCTTCCACGTGTTATATTTGTTACTAGTGATAAAGATGAATCTTATGTGTTACACCAATTGTATCGTAACCATCAACTGTGCTTTAATAGTGAATCGAAGATATCTCAGGGTTCGTTGGTGCGTGAAAAATATCTACCTAATCTCTTGTAATCTCCGGGATGAGTTTCTCCAGAACGACCTTGCCCAATGGGAGTGTAGCTATTCATGAGATTAGCTTCTTGACTATTCTACTAGGTATCTATAACCTAGAAGTATAGGTGTTGGTATTTATGCCTGTTAAGGGTAGAGCAGCTAGGCTCACACTAAGAGTGACAATTTACATGTCGCAACAACTTAGTCATCCCTTTGGGAACTTTAAATAACACGTACGCTTATTCAAGCATGTTACTGGTTAACTTTGATATTACCGCAAAGTGTTTATCGAAGCATTGCAGTTCTCTGATTTAGAATAATAATAGAATTCCTTGAAATAACTTGGTTGTAGAGGCCAAGTGCGTACGCAAGTATACATAGTCGACAAGTACTAGAGTGATAAGTAGAGTATCGCTTCAATAGTACTAAATCACGCAATTTTTCTCAAGTTACGCTTATGATGCATTAATTGCTGTAAAAACTATCAAGCAATCAAGTAAACTAGAGATCGAACAAACCACGTAGGTAACTTCAGATAAGAATTAATAGGAGAATTCAAGTTAGCCTAACGCCTATATGTCTATGAAATTAGAACTAACAGAAATGCATTTACAATTTCTGTATATTAACCAAATAAGAAAATTAGGTATTGTAACAATATTGGGTTGTTACAATACGTTAGCCAGATAATATTCAATACAACTCTAACAAAAATAATAAGAAATAATTAATGGATTAACGTAAATTTTTACGATAACCCAAGAACTGGTAGTACAAGTCATGTGTCACACCCCGAACCTGGGGGCCGACACCGGCACCCTGTGCTTCACCTATCCTTGCATACCAATGTGCGACTAAGGAACTCTGAACATATAATGTTATACCTTGTCCATGGGCCACATTACAGGACAATTTGCAAACACTGACTAAACATCAATATAAATCCGGGCCGACAAGGCCGTCATAACTACTTCAGCTGACAACCCACAAAATATACAACAAGGCCTACAAGCCCAACATACTGCACTAACTGACAGGATTTGTCTACAACCCTCTATTAATAGATGTACTATGTTCGGAATAGGGCCACAACCTACCCATAACATATATACATATATACACAAGATGCACATAAACTCTAGACCCGACAAATCTGAAAGACGTGAAGCTTACCGATAAAGCTGAACTCGATCAACATCTACTGAGGAAGTCTACCCGTCTCTCTGTCTGAACCTGCATGCATTGAATGCAGCATCCACAGCAAAAGGGACGTCACTACGAAATAATGTACCGAGTATGTAAGGCAATAGGAGAACTGAAAGCTGAAATTAAACTGATAATATAATTAGTGAAAGTAACTGAGAGTCAAAGATAATCTGAAGATATGCTTGCCTGCTGGTACTGACTCAACTCTGTCAATATAGTATGTAAAATAGATGTCCGGCCTTATAGGGCTCGATATATATAATTGCTCTGCCATAGTAGGCTCGCTCATATGTTCTCAGACATACTAGGCTCTGTATCTCGGCCATGCCGGGCTCGCTCGTAGGTGCTCGGCCACAGTAGGCTCGATATATAACTTACCATCTGATCTGAGGTTGCCTAGTAGGAGCCTGCCCATTGATTATAGTTCGATGGTAGTGAAAAAACTGTAATACTGTATATATAGACTCTTTGCTCTGTTAAATGGAATAGATAATGCTCAATTAAATATGATGTCCCAACAAGGGAGAATACTGTAACTTAGGAGACTAGGCTAATATATATAAATTCGGGAGTATGAACTTCTCTTTATGCATCGTTGTGAAACATATGTAATTACGTGATCATGCCAAAATGAAGGAAAGGTTTAGCCTTAACATACCTGAGATAATTTTCTTGACAATCCCTCTAACACACGTTAATTGCAACGAAACAGGTAATGATGAGATCAAAATATGGAACATTTCGTATGATATTATTGAGAAATATTGCAGCGTACTCCCTTAGAATTGCAAAATCTCACGTTTTGAAGGAAATATTAAAGCAATTCATGTTTCTAAGATGATATGAAATTTGGTTGAATCCTTGTTGAACGTTGTCTAACACTTTGCTATAAGACCTTTCTTTAAATTAGAGAGGTTTTATGCCTTAAATGGAGCGGGCCCCACATACTAATGACTAAGCCTCATAATCTTACTCAATTGTTCCACCTTTCCATTATAACATAAGAGTCACGAAATGAAAAAAAGGGCTGCCACGTGAAAGGCTAATTATCCTTATCCCACTAAGCTAATTAATTAGTTAATCTTTCACTAAAATCATTAATTACCCAATTATCCATATAATTAAGAATTATCTCAGATTACATAAAATACTACTTACTTTTAATACACTTTATACACCTTACTAACATGGCCATGTGGTACCTTGTATGGTACTAGTCCATAAATACTGGGTATTTTAGCTCGGGCCATATTTTATCCCAAATGTGAAACTTTGACGAAATTCATTTTCTTTGATTTTCTTACCTTCTCACCTTCAAGAATTTACTCATCACTTGTTTGAAATAGAATAATGCTTATAATCTCAAAATAATCCCATTCCCGAACTTAAGTCGATTAACTTACGACGAAACATTAATGTACTAAAATGCGGGATTTAATATCTCATTCTTGAGCTTTCATCGATTTATTTATGGTGTACTTTTACGTACAAAAATATGGGGTGTAACATCATTCCCCCTTTGGAACCTTCGGCCTCAAATGTTGACTGATGCACTTATCATTCTCATAACCCATAGCTCTTGCGAATACTTTAATATTCTTCTTCCATTTAGGCAACTGTTCTCTGAATAAATCCAAAGTCTAGAGCATTACCCCTTTAGGACTCTTTCTCACACCGTGGTCTATGGTCGGAATTCTTCCAATCTCGTTATCTCTTGCTACCTTCTGTCATGTAGCCTGTACGACTTTTTCCCTTTATGTGCGCCTATGCGACTCTTCTCTCTTTTTTCCTCCAGTTTTTTGTCAATATGTAGGCCTCACTTTGTAAGCATATACAGAGCTTGATAAGATGTTTCTCTGGGCATGTATAGATATACTGAAGTTCTTTGCTCGGTACTTTGTTGAACTTACGAATATTTCTATATCTTATTGCATAGGTCCGTTTATCCATTCGTATGAATTTACTGCCATAACTCTTACTTCGATTTATTGTTGCTAAGGTCTGTTACCAAATTCCAGCTTATACTCGTTGCTTATCACATATGTATAAATATAATTCCTTTAATGCTTACTCATTACTGTTCATCTTAAGAATGACAACCTAATCTTATCTCATACTTTGTAACTTTTATCCATCCATTGTTTATTCACCTTATTGTTGATCTTAATTTACCACTGATAACTTGACCTCTTATGTAA
Source organism: Nicotiana paniculata (assembly GCA_005239505.1). NCBI lineage: Eukaryota > Viridiplantae > Streptophyta > Magnoliopsida > Solanales > Solanaceae > Nicotiana > Nicotiana paniculata. Next base: position 76,040 of record ML312451.1, read on the forward strand.
CACTTCCGCTAGGGCTTACGTCTCATCAGGGAATATCTGGAGTAATTTTCGTAATCATATTTAATAGTATCCCAATGTAATTCACCTTATGGGGGTATCCTAATCCTGTGCCGTCCATGAAATCTTTTTCTTTCAAATCATTACTCAATCGAAGTCCCAACATCATCCTTTACCTATTGCAATTACAACTACGAGGGCAACATTCCATCGCTTCTTAATGCTATTAGTCTTTAGACTCCTTTAAGTTCATTCAGGCTATATTAAACTTTCTATAACTTAGAGAAACCATTAGCTCTCTTGTTTTCACGGGCTTAATCTCGAGGACTTATCCGTTTTCTTCACCTTCTCACCCGGCTTTTATTATCCTTACTCCGGTCTTCCTAAGACCTTGTCGCTCTACCATACTTTAGCTTGCGACCTACACATATCTATTTATACTACCTAAAACCTTCCTTCAACTTGATTTCCCCATAAATTTCCTTATGTTATTCTTGAATATCAAGCAAGACAGCACATTATTTCCACCTCTTCTTTACTCTGTTAACTAGACCTCTCAGTACCTAGAAACCATATCCTAGAAGGTATGCCACTGACGACGACGCTATCATTCCTGGATACTGTATCCCCGTGCTTCTAGCCCTTTTATCCGAAATATGGACTATTCATAACCTTCTACATTTGAGTATCTCGTATGTTTTTCACCTTTATCTTAATTACCTTAAAATCTCACATCACATCTTCTATCTCTTTCACAACCTCCCTTCCACATAGGTATAATTCATATCTACAAGTTGAAGCTCTATCATAATACTTGCACCTCTAGTGCATATACAGTACGGTGGGAGCTTCATACTGACTACTTATGAGGCTGGTACTTTTCTAATTTACTCTATTGTAGGGACGTTATAGAATATGGTTGTTGTACTATCTATCTCGTACCTCTGATATTAAGAATAATTTGACAATGTTCTCAATCACGAGGTCTATAACTCTCTGGGTTCAATAATTAGTTTCTTGATTTAATTCGTTGATGTAACTCTTTAGTTTCCTCCTCATTATGATCAGCCTTTTTGTAGGCTTAAGCTATTTCTCGATTTGCGGCTCATGGTATTAGTTATTACTTTAGCCCTTCATGGATTCTATGGAATATGCATGATACAATCTTCTAACAATTCAATCCTTTGTGTATGTCTTGGGCCCAATTTTTTTTTAACTTATACCAGAGTCTTCTACGACTGTATGAATGTTAGTATATATGATGCATGGATAATATTTCGAAATTATAAGTGCGTTCATGACATAACTAACTCTGGATTATTAATCGAATGATTCTTTCCGTTCCTTCTCAGCTTTCTTTAAATGTAAGCAATTACTTTTCCTGGTCTTCCTGTCCCCTTATTGTGTGCATACTTAGCTCAACCTTAGTACCCACACATATTTAATTCCATACAACTCATGTGATCTTGAATAAAACTTCTGATTTTACATCCCGTTCATTAGCCACGGTAGGTGCCACTTTCTTATGGAGTCCATACAATGTTGTTGTGAGACTGTTCTTGCAAGACCATTTCTCTTCAAGTCATTGTGCTTAGGATGAAGCCTTCTTCCTTATTCCCTCAGCTAGTCTTTTGTTTTAGTACTTAGGGAAGACCCTCTGACTTTTGTAAAGCTACGAGATTATTACATCATATACTCGATGGACCTTTTGATGCCCTTCATTGCCTATAATTATCTGTAGTTACTTACCTCCACACCCTTATGTTTGTAGGGTTACTTTTGGACTGATATTTTAACTATCTTCCCAGTGGCACTCACTTTTATTCCTGTAACATTCATATGATACCTTTAAATACCCCAACTCCTATCTGAATATTTCTCAAGTATTACAATGGCATTACTGTGAGGCTCAATTCACTATATTAGGTTTTACTATGTTTATCTTGCACGATCTGCTGATTTGTTTGTATCCTCTTGACTAGACATAACTAGGTTCTTCCTGAATCAACTACAAACTATTCGTTGGTCCATTCGCACATCAATACTCCGTGTAATCTTTCTTTGGTTATTTCTTTTGTCTTAACTTACCTCTCACAATGGCTCCTTATTTATCAATAACATCTCGGGCATGAATCCTTACTTCCTTTCCTTGACGTCGTGTTTGCATAATGTTCTGGAATCGTAGCATATCTATAGGATTTGAATAAGTGCAATCTTATCCCTTTCTCATTCTTATCGCATTCTTCCTTTATTGTTCCATAGTTACTAGAACTACTTAATTCTGACTTAATGCCATATCACTCCATATTCCCCCCTTTAGGAGAGTACTAAGATTTAGAGCTACGCCGATCTACCTATAGATGTTTAACTCTTCATCTTTGGCGTCCTTTCATATAATCTATGACCCTTACTTGCCTTGAAGTAATCCTTCTATACCTTATAACAAAATTCCTTACTCACAAGGGTGAAGCTTAGTGTAATTGGCACACATAGTCCCTTAAGCTTAACTTTGCTCACATTGCTTGCTTTAGGGGAGCATCTTCCTGGATGACCTTTAAAGGGTATTTCCGTCGTCCGTTCTATTAACGCTGGGACTTAATCTCTGAAATTGTCATGATGCCGACTATTACTCAGTCCATAATTCATGTCTAATTTATCTTGTTCATCAGTCCATACAGATTTCTATTACTCTAGGGTCTAGATTTTCCTTCTGTTAATCATGATGGAGTCTTGAACTTTCTCGAAATGAGGGTTTGGCTTTATGGAATATACTCCTTTCTTGTCTTAGGGCCTGTCACCTCGCATCTTTTTCTTCCCTTGACTATAAATTCTGCAATACTGTCATTTTTCTTATCTACCGTTGCCATCCATATATCACATGTTACTCATAGTGCTTCATTATCTCTCTTCTTATCTCCCTATAAATATTTCTGTCTATTACCTTATTTTGAAAACTTCAACAAGACATTCTTTTTCTTTTAGCTCCCCTTTGCTCCTCCATAGGCTCTTTGGGTTGCCTAGTATTCTCTCCCTACTAGGGACAGAAGCCACACTAAGGTAATATTTATCTCTTCCAGGCTTCCAGTGCCTATCTTTGTTGTACTCATATCTAGTTGTACTATTTTAGAGTGCACCATTTGGGTGTCTCACAAGGAGATCTATTAGGACATTTGCAATATCCTTCGAAAATGTCAACTAACGCAAACAATCCATCCATTGTTTTGCGTCACTCTAACCCAAGCCGGATCCTGATATCCGTCCTTATTTTATACTACTTTTATTAGCCTCCATAGGGCATAACTGAAGTCAATGTGGCCGATTGTACATATCTTTGTTGCTGTTGATGGTAACTCGAAATGCTTATATTTCTCTTCATAAATGGTAAATAATGATAATCTTCACTAGCTGGGTACCTCATACCCTTCTTCATCTTGCTTCTTTTACTTGTTGAAACTTGTATCTACCTTCTGAATCTATCATTGCTTTTCACCATATGGGTGGATGGATATTGCTGCCTTAAGGATCCTTATCAAGAAGCTTACACGTCTTCGTACACACATGTTCTGCTGAAAACTTCACATTTATCCATCATAAGAATGATACAAAATCGAGTTCCTCTAACTCAACTCTTCCACAGCCACATTCAATCTCTTACCAACTGTCTTTCTAGATGTAGGTATCGATGTATTACAAATATAATAGAATTTAGGAATCTGAATTCTTACTAGTGAGCTCTATCACACGATCTAGAGTAAGAAGCAAAAGTGAGAGTACTAAATTCCCCGTAGCCTCCTGCTTATAAGTGTGGTGCATGACACACCCATAAACAAGACTCTACTAGACAGGGCTTGTAGAATCCGTTGGACAGAACTATTCTAATACCACTTTTGTCACGCCCCAAACCCGGGGGAGAGACCGGCACCCGGTGCCTCACCTATCCTTGCGTACCAATGTGGGACTAAGGTACTCTGAACATATAATGTCATACCTTTGCCATGGACCACATTTCAAGAAAATTTTCCAACGCTGACTAAACATCAATGTAAAACTGGGCCGACAAGGCTGTCATAACTACTTCAGCTGACAACCCACAAAATATACATACAAGGCCTACAAGCCCAACATACTGCACTAACTGACAAGATATGTCTACAAGCCTCGACTGATGGATGTACTGTCATCGGAATAGGGCCCCAACTTACCCATAACATATATACATATATACACAATTTTTACATAAACACTAGGCCCGTAAACTCCGAAAAATGAGGAGTTTACCGATCAAGCTGAACTCGGGCAAAGTCTACTGAGGAGGTCTACCCGTCTGCCTATCTGAACCTGCACGCATGGAATGCAGCATCCCCGGCAAAAAGGACTTCAGTACGAAATAGTGTACCGAGTATTTAAGGCAACATAATAACTGAAAGATGAAACTGAATTGATAATCTAATAAATGAAAGTAACTAAGAGTCAAAGATAATCTGAAGATATGCTTACATGCTGATACTGACTTAACTCTCTCAATATAGTAAGTAAAATATCTGTTCAGACTTATAGGGCTCGGTATATATAATTTCTCTTCCGTAGTAGGCTCGCCCATAGGCGCTCAGCCATACTAGGCTCTATATCTGGGTCATGATGGGCTCGCTCATAGACGCTCGGCCACAGTAGGCTCGGAATATAACTTATCATCTGATCTGAGGTTTCCCAATAGGGGCCTGCCTATCGATTATAGCTCGATGGTACTTAAAATACTGTAATACTATATATATATATAGACTCTTTGTTCTCTTGACTGGAAGAAGACAATACTCAACTGAATATGATGTCCCCATAAGGGAGAATACTGTAACTTAGGTGACTATGATAATGTATATAAATTCGGGAATATGAAGTTCTCTTTATGCCTCGTTATCAAACATATGTAATTACGTGATCATGTCAAAATGAATGAAAGGTTTAGCCTTAACATACCTGAGCTGATTTTCTTGACAATCCCTCTATCACGCGTTAATTGCGATTAAACAAGTAACGACGAGAACAAAATAGGGAACAATTCATATGATATTCTTGAGAAAGATTACACTGTACTCCCTTAGAATCGCAAAATCTCACGTTTTGAAGGAAATATGGAAGCAACTCACGTTTCTAAGATGATAAGAAATTTGGTTGAATTATGGCTTAACGTTGTCTAACACTATACTATAAGACCTCTCTTTGAATAAGAGAAATTTTATGCATTAAATGGAATAGGCCCCACATACTTGACTAACCCTTATAATCTTACTCAATTGTTCCATCTTTCCATTATAACATAAGAGTCACTAAATGAAAAAAGGGGTTGCCACATGAAAGACTAATTATCCTATCCCACTAAACTAATTAATTAGTTAATATTCCACTAATATTACTAATTACCCAATTATCCACATAATAAAGAATTATCTCATATTACTTAAAATACTACTTACTTTTAATATACTTTATACACCTTGCTAACATGGCCATGTGGTACCTTGTATGGTACTAGTCCATAAATACCGGGTATTTTAGCTCGAGCCGTAATTTATCTCAAAATGTCAAACTTCGACGAAATTCATTTTCTTACCCTCTCACCTTCAGGAAATTACTCATCACTTGTTTGAAATAGCATAATTCTTATAATCTGAAAATAATCTCATTCCCGAACATACGTTGATTAACTTACGACGAAACTTTAACGTATGAAAATACGAGATGTAATATCTCATTTCAGAGATTTCATCAATTTACTTATGGCGTAATTTTACGTGTGAAAACATGGGGTGATATCATGAGCCACTGTGACTTAGATTTACGAAGCTGGTAAGAAAATGAATACAACATATGTTTGGAACATACATAAACATAATATGAATCTAAAACTATCAAGGACAAGTGGTAGCTATGTTCGAAAAGCATGTACATCTTCAATTCCAACTCCAGCCATTCACATCATCGTCGACTCCAACGTCTGCCCGCAAGGTGCAAAAGTATAGTATGAATACAACCAACTCTATGTACTCAATAAGTAGTAAACCTAACCTCAGACTGAAAGCAGTGACGAGCTTGGAAGAAGATCAATGTCCAGCACCGGTAACCAATAATAACATAGGATATAATAATGCCAGTAACAGTAAATAACTCCAAAGATATCATATTCAGATCGATCGCAAATACATGAAGTATAACAGTTGAAGCCCAAATCCTTTATCGAAGTCACCAAAATATGAGTTTACCAGAGAACTGTGATTTTTCCCAAGCTTTCAACAATATATAAGCCATATTATTTACCAGTTAGCACGAGGAAAATATGTCTATATGCCTATATGTCAAGAATACATGTCAAGTCAACAATGTCATAGTGAAATCACCAGTCACGCTGAATCTCACCACACTGAAGGTGCCTGGCTCAAATCCCTCACAATCACACAAACAATTAATCAGAACTGTACAAATGGGTGGCTTAAAGCCCCTCAGAATCACACACACACTCACTCAGCACTATATTAGTGCCTGGCACAAATACCCCTTGCCAAAGCACGTGTATATCACAATGCCTGCACTCACTATAATATCAGATTTCAGAGTGGCAGATCCTGGACCAAGCGCTAATCAATAGTGTGACCTATTACGGCATGCAACCCGATCCAAATATCAAATAGTTACAGCATGCAACCTGTGACGACCCAAAGGGGTCATCACCTATTTTTATCACCCATTTTGTACTTTCAAGTCCTTGAAAATATCATTTTCAGTTGCCTCAATTTGCGTGAGCAGTCCGGGCGCGTAGCCGGACAACTTAAATATGAAATTCTGTGAAAAATGCTAAGATTTGATATTAAAATAAATAAATTTGACTCTGGTCAACATTTTTTGTAAACGGACCAGGACCCGTGATTTGATGGTCCTGGAGGGTCCGTAGGAAAATATGGGACTTGGGCGTATGCCCGAATTTGAATTCCGAGGTCCAAAGCCCGAGAAATGAATTTTTGATTAAAATTGTTTTTTGAAAGTATTTACTGAAATGGAAAATGAAATCTGAATAGAAAGTGATGGTATCGGGTCCGTACTTTGGTTTCGGTGCCCGATATAGGTCTTATATATGGTTAAGCAGTTTCCGTAAAGTTTGGTTGACATCGAATTTCGTTTGACAGGTTTCGGACTTAAAATGGAAAATTTGATGTTTTATGAAATTTGATAGAATTCATGGATTTTGAGGATTAATTCGATGTATATGATGTTTTTTTGGAGATTTGATCACACGGGAAAGTTCTTAGGATGTTATGTGAGTTATCTGTGAAATTTGATATCATTCTGAGTTGTATAGGTCAGTTCGGCAGTTGTTAGCGAAGTTTAGAAGATTTAAATTCCTAAGTTTGGTCTTGGGTTTTGGGGGTGTGATTTCGAGTTTTAGCATTGTTTTTAGAGTTCAGAAGGCTCGAGCGAATCTGTAATATGATTTTGGACTCGTTGGTATATTCAGACTAGGGCTCGGGTGGGCCCAGGTGCCTTCCGGGCACTTAGTGAGGCTAAAAACCAACAAACAAAGTGATTGGTGCACCTGCTCTGGTGTGACCGCAAATGGGGTTGCCCAGCATCGCAGGTGCGGTCCCAGGCATCATAAGTGCGATCACCAATGGCCTGGCCAGTTATCGCAGGTGGGGAGCATTTCTCGCAGGTGCGGTCTCCACTTCGCAAGTGCGATCCCAAACCCCTTAGCCAAGTTCCGCAGGTGCGAAATTCTTTTCGCAAGTGCGAGATCGCAGGTGCGGTCCACAGAGCCGCAGGTGCGAGATCATTGTTCAGGCAGTGAGTTTTTAATATGGGTTTTAAACCCACTTTTCTCATTTTCCATCTTCTTCCTTAGGCGATTTCCTCCATTTTTAAGAGCTTTCAACTAGGTCCTATAAGGTAAGTGAACTCTACCCGGAAATCTGTTTCATACATGTATCCTAGCCTAATTAACTACATAAACTAGTGCAAAAATTCAAGAAATTGGGTAGTAACCTAGAACTTTTGATCACTTGGGAATTTTCTGTAAATTAGCCATGAAATCAAGTAAAAATCATATATTAATGATCCTTAGGCTTAGGGTGAGTGCTCCCTTCATGAATTGCAAGAATCCAAGTGAGCGGGTCGGGGTCGAATTTTGGTAATTTTTTATGAATGCTAGGAAATGGATAATTAGGCCGTGTAATTGAATAATTGAATCCTTATTGATATACTTGAGTTGATTATGTCTAGATAATCCCATTACGGAGTCGAATTCTAAAGGAAAGGTGGTGTTAGAGGATTGATTGCTATACTTTTGACCCGAGGTAAGGTTTGGTCTAACCTTAGCTTGAGGGAACAGAAATTGAGTATTATTTGCTATTTGCTAATTGTCAAATACGATGCATAGGCATGGTGACGAGTTCTATACATGGGTGTCTAGCATGACCGTGAGTCCCTATATTGTGAATATTCTGACTTTGTTGTAATTTCTATGCCTAATTGATGATATCTATATGATGTAAATGGCATGTGAAGAAATATGAGATATCAAATTCTTTGGAGCATTGGCTCAAATTGTAAAACGAATAATGAAGAAATATGAGTTATTACATTCTTTGGAGCATTGGCTCAAATTGTGAAACGCATAATGAAGGAATATGAGACATTACATCTTTTGGAGCATTGGCTCAAACTGTAAAACGAATGATGAAGATACATGAGATTATTGAATCCTTTGAAACATTGGGTCAAGTGATAGAGTAAATTATGAAATGAAAGTGAAAGAAAGAGAAAGAGTTATTAAAATAAACCCTTGACGGGTCATTGTTGCTTTAGTGACTATCTTATTTGCTGGGATGTTGACATTACTATTATTGTTCCCTTGCCGGGATATAATTGTTTAATTGATGTTCCCTTGCCGGGATTTAATTTCTTAATTGATGTTCCCTTGCCGGGATTTAATTGTTTAATTGATGTTCCCTTGCCGGGATTTCTATTTTTATTATGTTTACTCCCTTGCCCTTGTTTGTGATTGCTGTTTGGGTGAGGAAGAGTGTTAAAACACGAAGGGACATTCCGTGCCATATTTTAAATTATTATGTATGAGGGGACATTCCGTGTCATGTTCTATATTATTATGCACGAGGGGACATTCCGTGACATATTCTATATTATTATGCACGAGTGGACATTCCGTGCCATGTTCTATATTATTATGCACGAGGGGGCATTTCGTGCCAGGTTTTATATTAATATGCACGAGGGGACATTCCGTGCCATGTTCTATATTATTATGCACGAGGGGACATTCCGTGCCATGTTTTATATTATTATTATGCACGAGGAGACATGTCGTGCCGCATCTTTCACTGTTTAAATCTGTGTTGTCAATTCCCGTTATTATTTTCAGATATTTCAGACTGTTGTTTTCGTTTCTGTCATTTCGATATTTTCTATCTCTTACCACATCATGTTCTCCCCGTAATTTTATACTTGTTTAGTTTTTGCTATACTCTTGAACTCCACAGGTACATTTTGTTGTCGTGTATTAGCCTCGTAACTACTTCGCCGAGGATAAGAACGGATCTAACTTAGTACATGGGGTCGGTCGTACTGATGCTACACCTGCACTTCTTTATGTTGTGCAGATTACGCAGCTGGACCGGGAGGACATCATTAGTGGGAATGTCTTCAAGGTTATCCTAGAGGCTTCAAGGTATACCCGGTGGCGTTCGTGGGCCTTGGCGTCTCTTCCATCCTTTTGTCTTCACTTTTGTATTGTGTTTCCTCTAGTTTCAGAGACAGTCATGTATTTCCTTTCAGACTTTGCATTTAGCACTCTTATAGACAGTTCGTGAGTTTGTGACTCCAGGTTTTTGGAATTTTTACGTGTTGTTGTATAATGTTGTCCTTATTTAGCTTGAAACCATATTTATTTCCACTGTTAAATGGCGAACCGTTTAGTTTATTATATTAAATTGATGTTTATATGCTAGTTTATCTATACACGTTGGCTTGTCTAGCGGGTTCAATGTTACACGCCATCACGGCCCGATGGTGGGATTTCGGGGCGTGACAAGTTGGTATCAGAGCACTAGGTTACATAGGTCTCACAACTCACGGGCAACTTGGTAGAGTTTGAGGGATCGGTACGGAGACGTCTGTATTTATCCCCAGAGGCTGCGAAGTTAGAATGACTCCATATTTCTTTTCTCCTCTGTCGTGCGGTATGAATTCTGAGTACTGATTGAGTTTATATTCTATTCTCTCGCAGATGGAGAGGATGCGTGCTTCCCTTGGTTTCGCCCAGCAGCCTAACACTCCTACTACATCACCTACTCGGGGTCGAGGTCGAGGATGAGGCCGTGCTAGAGGACGAGGCTAGGACTGGGCTCAGCCTAGAGCAGTAGCCCCAGTGGAGGACCCTCAGGTAAAGTATGATGAGGAGGTTCCTATTCCGGCAGTCCCAGTTGGACCAGCTCAGGTCCTAGAGGGGTCCATAGCTACCCCAATGCTTCATGATGCCCTTGTCCGTCTAGTCGGACTCATGGAGAGTGTAGCACAGGCGGGTCTTCTTCCTACAACACCAGCCGTCTCTCAGGCTGGGGGAGGTGCCCAGACTTCTGCTGCCCGCGTTCCAGAGCAGCTAGCTCCACAGTTTCAAACTCCGGTACCTCAGAAAGCCGGAGTAGCTCAGTCGGGTATTGCAACACCGGTAGTAAAGGGAGCAGGTATGTCAGCAGATGCTTTGTGGAGACTGGACAGGTTCACCAAGTTATTCACTGCTACTTTTACTGGTTCACCATCAGAGGAGCCCCAGGATTATTTGGATAGCTGCCATGAGGTTCTTCAAAACACGGGCATAGTGGAGTCCAACGGAGTTGACTTCACTACTTTTCAGTTATCTGGCGCAACCAAGAGTTGGTGGAAAGACTATTGCTTAGCCAGACTAGATGGATCTACACCTTTGACTTGGACTCCGTTCTCAGAGGTATTTTTGGGGAAGTTCCTTCCCATTACTCAAAGAGAAGACCTTCGGAGGCAGTTTGAGCGTCTCAAGCAGTCAGTCACTCAGTACGAGACCAGGTTCATCACTCTAGCCCGACATGATTTTATGATACTTCCCACTGATCGGGAGAGGCTTCAGAGGTTTATCGAGGGATTAGCCCGGACTATCAGACTTCAGATGGCTAGAGAGTCAGGTAGATATATATCGTTCCAGGATGCGTCCAATGTAGTCAGGAGGATTGAGATGATTTTTTCACAGGGAGGTGGTCAGGGGGCTGACAAGAGGCCCCGCCATCCTCCCAGACCTTTTCATCTGATGGCAGGAATTCTTCAGGCAGAGGTCATCCTCCTAGACCTTTTCAGTCAGCTCTCCAGGTTTCCCACGGTACTTCAGGTGGTCATGGTTATCAGACGCACTATTCCGATCAGCACCTTACAGTGCGCCACCAGCACCTATCGGTGCACCGCCACTTCAGAATTTCCAGGGTGGTTATCAGGGTCGACAGGGCCAGTTCCAAAATCAGTAGTCACATCAGCAGAAGCCTTGTTATACTTGCGGTGGTTTGCGGCACATTTCCAGGTTTTTCCCCTGAGGTTCTGGTGGGTCCCAACATCAGGGTTCTCGTGGCATGGTACAGGCACCAGGTGTTGCACAGCCTGCCCAGCCAGCTAGAGGTGGGAGTAGAGGTGCTAGAGGTGGAGGTAGAGGTCATATAGGTGCAGGTCAGGCCGCCAGAGGTGGAGGCCAGCCAGCAGCCGGCCATCCCAGAGATATGGTTCAGGGTGGTGGGGCCTAGCCCCAATGTTATGTTCTTCCAGCCAGGCCAGAGGCTGAGTCTTCAGATGCAGTCATTACAGGTACTATCCGGGTTTGTGACAGAGATGCTTTAGTGCTATTTGATCCAGGGTCTACGATTCATACGTGTCCTCCTATTTTGTACCATACCTGGTCATGCCTAGTGATCCACTGAGTGTTCTTATTTATGTGTCTACACCGGTGGGTGATTCTATCGTGGTCGATCGGTCCATCATTCTTGTGTTGTGGTGATTGGGGGTCTTAAGACCCCTGTTGATTTGTTGCTTTTAGGTATGGTCGATTTTGATGTTATATTGGGGATGGACTGGTTATCCACATATCATGCTATCTTGGATTGTCATGCCAAGAACGTGACCTTAGACTTACCGGAATTACCCCGTTTGGAGTGGAAGGGAACTCCTGGTCATTCTACTCGCAGTGTTATTTTGTACGTGAAGTCTCGGTGTATGGTCGAGAAGGGGTGTTTGGATTATTTGGTTTATGTGCGCGATTCCAGTGTTGAGGTTCCCTCTATTGATTCGGTGCCCGTGGTTTGTGAGTTTTCTGAGGTCTTCCCTTCAGACTTGCCAAGGATGCCACCCGACAGGGACATTGATTTCTGCATTGATCTGGCTCAGGGCACCCACCCCATTTCTATTCCGCCATATCGCATGGCCCCGCAGAGTTGAAAGAGTTGAAGGAACAGTTACAAGATTTGCTTAGGAAGGCTTTCATTAGGCCTAGCGTTTCTCCCTGGGGTGCTTCAGTATTGTTTGTGAAGAAAAGGGATGGTTCGATGAGGATGTGCATTGATTACCGGCAATTGAACAAGGTTACAATCAAGAATAAGTATCCACTGCAGAGCATTGATGAGTTCTTCGATCAACTTCAGGGTGCCAAGGTATTTTCAAAGATAGACTTCAGATCTGGCTACCATCAGTTGAGGATTAGGGCATCCGATGTCCCTATGACAGCTTTCCGCACTCGGTACGGGCATTACGAGTTTTTAGTCATGTCATTTGGGTTGACAAATGCCCCACCATCTTTTATGGATTTGATGAACTAAGTGTTCAGGCCTTATTTGGACTCGTTCGTGATAGTCTTCATTGATGATATATTGATATACTCCCGCAGTCAGGAGGAGCATAAGCAGCATCTCAGAGTGGTTCTTCAAACTCTGAAGCATAGCCAGCTATATGCAATGTTTTCGAAGTGTGAGTTCTGGTTGAGTTTAGTTGCATTCCTGGGTCATGTCGTATCAGCAATGGGCATTCCGGTTGATTCGAAGAAGATTGAGGCAGTCAAGAACTGGCCTAGACCAGCATCAACTATAGAGATTCGGAGTTTATTAGGATTGGTAGGCTATTATTGTTGGTTCGTGGAGGGGTTCTCATCTATTGTAGCCCCGATGACCAGGTTGATCGAGAAGGGTGCCCAGTTCAAATGTTTGGACGAGTGTGAGGCAAGCTTTCAGAGGGTTAAGATAGCTCTGACTACAACACCGGTATTGTTTTTGCCCACAAGTTCAGGGCCTTATGCAGTCTATTGCGAGTATTGGGCTTCGTACAGTGTTGATGCAGGATGGAAAGGTCATTGTTTATTCTTCTAGGCAGTTGAAGATTCATGAGAAGAACTATCCAGTGAATGATTTTGAGCTGGCAGCAATTGTTCACGCATTGAAGATTTGGAGGCACTATCTGTATGGCGTGGCGTGTGAGGTGTTCACGGATCATAAGAGTCTCCAGTACTTGTTCAAGTAAAAGGAGTTGAATCTGAGGTAGAGGAGATGGTTGGAGTTGTTGAAGGATTATGATATTACCATCTTATATCACCTGAGGAGGGCCAGTGTGGTGGCCGATGCTTTAAGTAGGAAGTTAGCTAGCATGGGCAGTCTTGCTTTTATTCCGGTTAGTCAGAGGTTGCTTGCTTTGGATGTTTAGGCTTTGGCCAATCAATTCGTGAGGTTGGATATTTCTGAGCCTAGTCGAGTATTGGCTTGTACGGTCGCTCGTTCTTCATTGTTGGAGCATATCCGTGATCGGCAATTTGATGATCCTCATTTGTGTGTCCTTAGAGACACGGTGCAGCACGGAGGTGCCAAGCAGGCGACCTTAGATGATGATGGTGTTTTGAGATTGCAGGGGCGAGTTTGTGTGCCCAATGTATCAGGATTTGTGGCAGCACTATTGGTGGCCTAGAATGAAGCAGTATATTGTGGCATATGTGGCGCGGTGTTTGAATTGTCAATAGGTTAAGTATGAGCATCAGAGGCCGGTGGTCTATTTCAAAGAATTGAGCTTCCCGAGTGGAAGTGGGAGAGGATCACTATGGACCTCGTTACTGGACTTCCATTGACCCGGAAGAAGTTTGATGCAGTGTGGGTCATTTTTGATAGGCTGACCAAGTCAACGCATTTCATTACTGTGGCAGTTTCTTATTCATCCGAGAGGTTAGCTAAGATATATGTCCAGGAGATTGTCCGCCTTCATAGTGTGACGGTATCTATCATTTCGAACCGGTGCACGCAGTTTACCTCGCGTTTCTGGAAAGCAGTTCAGCGAGAGTTAGGCACCCAAGTGGAGTTGAGCACGTCATTTCATCCTCAGACGGATGGACAGTCCGAGCGGACTATTCAGATATTTGAGGATATGCTATGAGCTCGTGTTATTGACTTTATCATGGGATCAGTTCTTGCCTTTAGCAGAGTTTGCCTACAAGAACATTTACCAGTCGAGTATCCAGATTGCTCCTTATAAGGCTTTATATGGTAGGCGGTGTCGATCTCCGGTTGGATGGTTTTGAGTCGGGAGAGGCTCGGATGCTGGGTACAGATTTGGTTCGGGAGGCCTTGGACAAGGTCAGGATCATTCATGATAGGCTTCGTACAACTCAGTCAAGGCAAATTAGTCATGCAGATCGCAAGGTTTGAGATGTGCCTTTCATGGTTCGTGAGCGAGTATTGCTCCGACTGTCGCCTATGAAGGGCGTGATGAGATTTGGGAAGAACGGCAAGCTTAGCCCAAGATTCATTGGTCCTATTGAGATTCTTGATTGAGTGGGAGAGGTGGACTATAGACTTGCATTTCCACCTAGCTTATCAGCTGTGCATCCAGTTTTTCATGTGTCCATGCTTCGAAGGTATCACAGCGATCCAGCCCACGTGTTAGATTTCAGCACTGTCCAGTTGGACACAAACTTATCTTATGAGGAGGAGCCGGTAGATATTCTAGACCGACATGTTCGTTAGTGGAGATCCAAGAGTTTCCCCTCTGTTCGTGTTCAGTAGAGAGGTCAGCCTTCTAAGGCATCGGTATGGGAGTCTGAGTCCGATATGCGAAGCCATTACCCTCATTTATTTCCCGAATCAGGTACTTCCTTCTTCTGTCCGTTCGAGAACGAACGCTTGTTTTAGAGGTGGAGAATGTGACGACCCAAAGGGGTCATCACCTATTTTTATCACCCATTCCGTAATTTTGAGGCCTTGAAAACCTCACTTGTAGTTGCCTCGATTTGCGTGTGCAGTTCGGGCGCGTAGCCGGACAACTTAAATATGCAATTCTATGTAAAATGCTAAGATTTGATATTAAAA
This sequence comes from Nicotiana paniculata, assembly GCA_005239505.1. NCBI lineage: Eukaryota > Viridiplantae > Streptophyta > Magnoliopsida > Solanales > Solanaceae > Nicotiana > Nicotiana paniculata. The sequence goes on from ML312451.1 coordinate 91,444, forward strand.
TGAATAAATTTTACTTCGGTCAACATTTTTGGTAAACGGACCTGGACCAGTGATTTGACGGTACCGGAGGGTTCGTAAGAAAATATGGGAGTTGGGATATGCTCGGAATCGAATTCCAAGATCCCAAGCCCGAGAAATGAATTTTTGAGTAAAATTGTTTTCTGAAAGTATTTATGCAAACAGAAAATGAAATCTGAATAGAAAGTGATGGTATCGGGCCCGTATTTTGGTTCTGATGCCCGGTACATGTCTTGTATATGGTTTAAGCACTTTCCGTAAAGTTTGGTTGAAATCGGATTTCGTTTGACCGGTTTCGTACTTAAAATGGAAAATTTGATGTTTTATGAAATTTGATAGAATTCATGGATTTTGAGGCTTACTTCGATGTATATGATGTCGTTTTGGCGATTTGATCGCACGGTCAAGTTCGTAAGATATTATGTGCGTTATCTGTGAAATTTGGTATCATTCCGAGTTGTATAGGTCAGTTCGGCACGATGTTAGCGAAGTTTAGAAGATTTAAATTCCTAACTTATGTTCTTGAGGTTTGGGGGTGTGATTTCGAGGTTTAGTGTTGTTTTGAGTGTTCCAAAGGCTCGAGCGAGTCCGTAATATGATTTGGGACTCATTAGTATATTCGGACTAAGGCTCGGGTGGGCCTATGTGCCTTCCAGGAACCTAGCGGGGCTAAAAACCGGAAAACAAAGCTGCTGGTGCACCTGCTCTGGTGTGACCGCAGGTGCGGTTGCCCAGCATCGCAGGTACGATCCCAGGAATTGCAAGTGCGATCACCAATAGCCTGGCCAGTCATCGCAGGTGGGGTGCGAGACCGCAGGTGCGGTCTCCACTTCGCAGGTGCGATCCCAAACCCCCTAGCCCAATTGCGCAGGTGCGAGATTCTTCTCGCAAGTTCGAGATCGCAGGTGCGGTCCCCAAGGCCGCAGGTGCGAGATTGCTGTTTAGGAAGTGAGTTTTTTATACGGGTTTTAAACCCAGTTTTCTCATTTTCTATCCTCTTCCTTATGCGATTTCCTCCATTTTTAAGAGCTTTCAACCAGGTCCAATAAGGTAAGTGAACTCTACCCGGAAATCTGTTTCATGCATGCATCCTAGCCTAATTAACTACATAAACTAGTGCAAAAATTCAAGAAATTGGGTAGTAACCTAGAACTTGTGATGACTTGGGAATTTTCTGTAAATTGGCCATGAAATCAAGTAAAAATCATATATTAATGATCCTTAGGCTTTTGGTGTATTTCAAGAATCCGAGCGAGCGAACCGGGGTCGAATTTTGATAATTTTGGAAGAATGCTAGGAAATGGATAATTATACTGTGTAAACGAATCATTGAATCCTTATTGATATACTTGAGTTGATTATGTCTAGATAATCCCATTCCGGAGTCGAATTCTAAAGGAAAGGCGGTGTTAGAGGATTGATTGCTATACTTTTGACCCGAGGTAAGTGTTTGGTCTAACCTTAGCTTGAGGGAATAGGAATTGAGTATTATTTTCTATTTGCTAATTGTCAAATACAATGTATAGGCATGGTGACGAGTATCTATACATGGGTGTCTAGCATGACCGTGAGTCCCTATATTGTGAATATTCTGACTTTGTCGTAATTTCTATGCCTAATTGATGATATCTATATGATGTAGATTGCATATGAAGAAATATAAGATATTACATTCTTTGGAGCATTGGCTCCAGTGATAGAGTAAATTATGAAATCAAAGTGAAAGAAAGAGAAAGAGTTATTAAAATAAACTTTTGCCGGGTCATTGTTGCTTTAGTGACTATCTCCTTTGCTGGGATGTTGAGATTACTATTATTGTTCCCTTGCCGGTATTTAATTGGTTAATTGATATTCCCTTGCTGGGATTTAATTATTTAATTGATGTTCCCTTGCTGGGATTTCTATTTTTATTCTTTTTACTCCCTTGCCCTTGTTTGTGATTGATGTTTGGGTAAGGAAGAGTGTTAAAGCACGAAGGGACATTCCGTGCCATGTTCTATATTATTATACACGAGGGGACATTACGTGTCATGTTCTATATTATTATGCACGAGGGGACATTCTGTGCCATGTTCTATATTATTATGCACGAGGGGATATTCCGTGCCATGTTTTATATTATTATGCACGAGGGGACATTCCGTGCCATGTTCTATATTATTATGCACGAGGGGACATTTCGTGCCATGTTTTATATCATTATTATGCACGAGGGGACATGTCGTGCCGCATCTTTCACTGTTTAAATATGTGTTGTCAGTTCCCGTTATTATTTTCAGATATTTCAGACTGTTGTTTTCGTTTCTGTCATTTCGGTATTTGCTATCTCTTACCCCCAGCTTGTTCTCCCCGTAATTTTATACTTGTTTAGTATTTGCTATACTATTGAACTGCACAGGTACATTTTGTTGTCGTGTCTTAGCCTTGTCACTACTTCACCGAGGTTAGGCTTGGCACTTACTCAGTACATAGGGTCGGTTGTACTGATGCTACACCTGCACTTCTTTATGTTGTGCAGATTACGCAGCCGGACCTGGAGGACATCATTAGTGGGAGTGTCTTCCATCTTATCCTAGAGGCTTCAAGGTATACCTACTGGCGTTCGTGGGCCTTGGCGTCTCTTCCATCCCTTTGTCTTCACTTCTGTCTTGTTTTTCCTCTAGTTTAGAGACAATCATGTATTTCCTTTTAGACTTTGCATTTAGCACTCTTATAGACAGTTCGTGAGTTTGTGACTCCAGGTTTTTTGAATATTTACCCGTTGTTGTATTATGTTGTCCTTATTTACCTTGAAACCATATTTATTTCCGCTGTTAAATGGTGAACCGTTTCGTTTATCCTATTAAATTGTTGTTTATATGCTAGTTTATCTATGCACGTTGGCTTGTCTAGCGGGTTCAATGTTAGATGCCATCACGGCCCGATGGTGGGATTTCAGGGCGTGACACAACCCAAGAAAAATATCAAATTGTTGCAAGGTGCAACCAGATCCAAATATCAAAATATTTCGGCGTGCAACCCAATAAAAAATATAATTCACAACACGACTCTATGGCCCAAATCAGTCATCAATCTGCTCAAGTTTCTATATACAAAAAATCTCACTGAAACTTAATCAAATTACTCAACACGGAATATAACAAAGTTTCACAAAAATTCAGCTCATACTCGTGTCACATATAAGGAAACCGATATCATTTGAAACAACATATCAAAAGTGTAAAGAGACATAGATATGACATACATATGTAACTACCATGACTAAATTGCATGACTATGGCTAAGGAAAATATCTCAACATAGGAAAAATAGTCCTATCATGTCTCAAACAATAGCAGATAGCCTAGACATAATTTCCTCCATGAAAAATAACTCATGTGGTCATACGAATAGAGAAAATATGACATCAAAGAAGATTGATAGAAAAACAAGGCATGTAATAGCCTAAGAACTACCTGGATCATGAACACCCCGGTGCACGCACACACGCCCGTCACCTAGCATGTGGGTCACCTCCACACATCTCAATTATCATAGATCTCATGGATAATTACCATCTAATCCAAGTTTATATATGTTACTTACCTCAAACAAGACAAATAAATACCGAGCAATCCAAGAAATAATTTAGAAGCGCCATCTCGTATTAATAGATCTCCGAATAGCTCGAAACTAGCCAAAAATAACTCAACATTATGAAATAATATCATAGGAAGTAAACCCAACCGACAAAGGTCGAATATTTAATCAAATACCCAAAGTCAACCTGGACCCACACCCTGTAACCCGGTAAAACTCAATAATCCCGACATCCCATTAGAATACGAGTCGAATCATACTTATTTCACTTAAATACAACTCTGAATCAATGTTCAAAACCCAATTATTCACTTTACAAAGGTTTAGACAAAAGCCCCAAATTTCTCTTTTAGATTCACCAATCAAATACCAAAATCGAAGTTAGAATCTTGTAAAAAATCAAATCCGAGTAAAAAATACTTACCCCAATCCAAATCATGAAAATCTTCTTCAAAATCGCCCAAACCCGAGCTCCAAATCTCCAAATGTAATAACATAACCGAACCCTCAATATATAATATAAACTACCATGGAATCTGCATTTGCGGTCAAAGAGTAGCATCAACGAAACTGATTTTGTGGTCCCCATTTTGCATATGCGAGACTGCCTCAACAGGCCGCTCATAGCATCTGCGACCTACCAGCCTCACTTGCGGCTCCGCAAGTGCAGTTCCATCGGAGCATAATAGCAAATACTTAGCCTGATCAAACTCTGTAGGTGCGCAATCCTCGCAGAAGCGAAACTCTCCTGGGCGCTTCCTCTCCATAGAAGCGATCCAACACTCGCATAAGCAGATCCACACCTGCGATCAAACATGCGCAGGTGCGAAAAACCAGAACTGCCCATCACAAATGAAATAATCCGAAACCTTTTTGAAATACACACGAGCCATTCAGGACATGCTTGAATGTATAAACAAGTCCTAAAACATTACACAGACTTACTCGAGTCCTCAAATCAAACATAATAATACCAAAACAACAAATTGCACCTCAATGAAGCTTAATGAACTATTTCAAATTTCCAAAGTCCAAACTAATGTCGAAACGTCTAAACAACTCGGAATCACTTCAAATTTTTCATACATTCCAAATGACATAAAGAAACTATTTCAACTCCCTGAACAATAATCAGAACATGATAACATCGAAGTCAACTCATGATGAAACCTACGAATTATCCAAACCTTCCAATTTCCAACCATAATGAACCGAGTGGTAATTTTAAGAATTAGCATCAAGTTTGGTGGCTTAACGTCTAGATTAGCTTTGTATTATGTATTATGACTTATGTGTGTGGTCTGATTTTATATTTAGATAATTCGGGATTTATTCGGAAGAATGATTCTTATTTTAGGAGCTTAAGTGGTAAGTGTTGGCCGGAGTTTCACGTTTGTGTAGATGACTCCAGAATGGTGTTTTGATGTCCAATAGCTTTGTATGGTTATTTGTAACTTAGGCGTATGTCTGGATTTGGATTTGGATGTCCGTAGGCTGATTTGATGCATTTGGGTGAAAGTTGGAGAGTTGAAGGTTTAGAAGGTTGAGATATTTGACCGGGAGTTGACTTTGTTGATATCTTGTTGGAATTGGTATTTCGGGAGTTGGTATAGCTCCATTGTGTTATTTGGGACTCGCGTGCAAATTTTAAGGTCATTCCAGGTTGATTTGATATGATTCAGCGCAAGTTGTAGAAGTTAAAATTTTATTAGTTCGTTAGGCTTTAATTGAGTTGCAATCTGTAGTTTTGATGTTGTTCGTTGTGATTTGAGGCCACGAGTAGATCCACGCTATGTTTTGGTATTGGTTGGTATGATTTGACGGGGTCACTAGGGCCCAGAGTGTGTTTCGGACATGTTGCGGATCATTTTGAATCTTGTGCAATTTGCTTAATGAACCTGTGTGTTGATGTTTTCGCACCTACGAATGGGGGACCGCAGAAGAAGCGAAGAAAGTGCTTGAAAAATTTTGGTTTAGAAGGGCTAGGATTGCAGATGCAGTCGTGTTGTCGAAGAAGCTGAACCGCAGAAGCGACCTCTTGACCGAAAATGGAATTTTCGATAGATTACATATATGTCGAGGGTTTGCCCATTTTTATCATATCTTGAGTTGTACAGCTTAGTATTGGGCAATTTTGGAGGGGATTTTCGCACCATGGATTAAGGTAAGTGTTCTTGACTCAGATTTGGTTTATATTTCATGATTCCATCACTGTTTTTATCAATTGATTAGTGAATTGAATTGGATTTTTCCATAAACTTTCTGAAATATAAAATGGTGATTTGAATGTCGATTTGATGTCGGAATTGGATAATTTTGGTATGGCCGGACTAGTATCAAAATGAATGTTAAGATTTTGTTAGTTTTTCAGCTTCTTAGGTGCGGGCCCGAGATTTAATTTTTGGTTTTCATTAACTATCGAAGCTTTATTATCCAGAATCATTTCCTATAGTTTTTATTTATGATATTAGTTATATTTCCTAGATTCGAACCGTTCAGAGGTTGTTTTACATGAGAATGTCATTTTAGAGTATCTTGCCTAACTTTTTGTGGGGAACTACCCCTTAGGATTATGAATTTATTGTATTTTTTGAATTATGTGAAAGACGTGTATGTGAGGTGATGAGTGTGTACCCGAGCTTATATGTGGAAATTGACCGGTTTAGACTCTTAGGCTTCTTTCATGTATTTATCTGAAATTGTTATGATTTGTTATATTCTTTATTTGTCATATTTGCTCTCACATGCTTTATTGGAAATCTTTACCTCTTTTATTGTAATGTGACCTCCTCTATTCTTGAGTAATTCATAAATGAAATTCAGACGTAGTTGCTAGTTCATACAATCACCTTTAATGTTAGCTTCATTATTGATTTTATTCTTAAGAAATTAATTGAAGTTGAAGTTATTGAAAAACATTAATCTATTTTAGTTGAAGTTGTTGTTTAATGGGGTGTTGTTCATAGTTGAGTTACTTTCCCCGTTCATTTCGTTGCTATTGAGATTTCTTACACATTGTGTTTTAGCCGTGGGTTTTGTGTCTTGGTGATATTAGTATTTTTCTTGTTAAGAGGTTGTGGCCAATGGGCACCTATGGTACGAGTTGATGTATCGTGTTCTTGTGATTTTAGCACAGGTAAATTTGTTGTGTGTTCATTTTTGTTATACAGAGTATACGGGTGGCATTTCACGGTGGATTATTTTTTGGAGTGATATTGTTAGCTATTGTATTATTGTTAGGTCAGAGTGATATTGGTGGTTATCAGAGTAATATGGGGTCGGTATTAAGTTAAATGTTTGGGCGGAGCAATACATGTGGCTATTATGATGTTATCAATATGGAGAGATGAAGGTGGAGATGTCAGGGATGATATATGGTGGCCTAGGGGCATTATATCGATGATATTAGTGTGATGGTATGATTTTCCCTGTGTATGTCTTGCACCTTACATGACTTGTTGTATTTCTTTCAATGAGCTACTCGATGTCTTTGATATTACTCGTTGACTTGGATTGTGATACTACACTCGCACAAGCAAACACCGTAGCATTCCATGTATACCAGTTCGGGAGTATGAAACTTGACATTCATTGACCATGACCACGTATTCTTGTATTATTTTTTTCCATTGTGATAACGAGCCCGTGACAACGCTGAGAAGATTGTGATATGGAGCTTGTGACCATTCCGGGTGGATTGTGATAGTGAGCTTCTGTCCATGTCGGGCGGATTGTGATTGTGAGGCTGTGACCATGGGGGATTGAGATATTGGCACATGAATTATCCATGAGATGGTGATTGAAAATGTGGGCAAGAGGTGTCGTGAGCATATGTTTTGTGATTTGGGACTCATGACTTGTGATTGTGAGATAAGCTATCTCGGAGAAATTTCATTGTGAAACTTGTGTTATGTTACAACAACTTGATTAATTGATTGTTATTTGTTTTCCTTATTTGGTTTCACTAGTACTTTAACGATGTTCTTATTACTTTACTATTTATATCACATGTTGATCCTGGTTTCAATTTACTGATTCTTGCTTTCATTATTAGCTTTATACTTCCATACTGCACATGTTATTTTGACTAGTAGGTGTCTTTACTTGTACCTCGTCACTACTCCACCGAGGTCAGTCTTGATAATTTTTGGGTACTGACCATGGTGCACTCATACAACACTGTGCATATTTTTTTGCTGATCCGGGTATTGGAAATATTAGTCTTAGGTAAAGTTATATTCTTGATCGCGCAGATTCAATGTAGAGCTGCTTGGTCATCAAAATCCCTTGGAGTCCTTTTCCTTTTTATTGTACTGTTAGTTTGTTATTCGAACAATATTGTATTTTGATTTTTGAGATTCTTCCATGTATTCAGCTAGAGTGCGTGACTATGTATTACCTAGTCTTGGGAGGTGGTTGTGATTATTGCCGCGTAGACTTATTTCACCTTGATTTTGATTTTTATATTAATATATATTTTATAATATCATTGTTAAACTGGCTTAATGATTGTAAGTAGTTGAATTACATACTCTTAAAGATTAGGTTCCTTCATGATGCCTAAGGCGGGATTTTAAGTCGTGACATGTTGGTATTAGAGCCCTTGGCTGGTAGGTTATACGAGTCACGAGCAAGTTTAGTACAGTCTTGCGGATCGGTACTGAGATGTCTGTGCTTATCTTCATGAGACTACAAAACTATTAGGAAAATTCCACTTCTTTCATTCTTGTCGTCAAAATTTGTTGATTTCAAAGTTTGAGGCTTTGTATCTGTATTCTCTCACAGTTGGTGAGGATACGCGCTATCGGATCAGCCGAGCAGACACCCGCGCCACCTACTAGATTCGTAAGTGGACGGGGCCGGGGTAGAGGACGAAGAGGGGCATATGCCGCAGCTAGAGCACCTGCCAGAGAAGCAGTTGAGGAGCCACATGTAGTCTTGGGTGAGGGACAGGAACCAGAGGCGCATGTTGTCACCGCCAGGCATCAGGAAACTTTAGCGCAGTTCCTGAGCATGTTTGGTACATTGGTCAGGAGGGATTGATCCTAGTTGACCAGTCGCTTCGCATATTTGGGGAGGAGCTTATATTCTCACCGCCCATACTCCAGAGCAGCAGGCTCACATTGGTCAGGTTCCAAGAGTAATACTAGTACCACCTATTATTCCGGTTCAGCCTAAGGTCAGGCCAGGAGCATCAGAGAAAGAGCAGAAGAGGCTTGAGAAGTTCATGAAGTATGATCCACCTACTTCCAATGGCACAGCTACAAATGATGCACATGGTTTTCTAGGGATATGTCACCGTATTCTCCGCAACATGGGTTTGTGGAGGTGAGCGTAGTTGCTTTTATTATATTTTAGCTATCGGTAGCAGTGTATCAGTGGTGGCAGGCTTATCAGGAGGGTAGGCCAACCGATGCAACACCACTCACTTGGACTCAATTTTTATAGATGTTTTTGAGGGTATTTTTCCCAGACCCTCAAGGATGCGTGACGCAAACATTTTGAGCAGCTGCGTCATGGCACCATGACGGTGTCAGAGAATGCCATCAAGTTCAGTGAGTTATCTCGTCATGCACATAATTTGGATCCTACAGTCAGAAAGAGAGTCTGTAAATTTATTGACGGGCTCAGTTATGGTCTTAGATTTAGCATTCCTCGGGAGTTGGAGATTGATAATCCATTTTAGTAGGTTGTGGAGATTGACAGGAGGTTAGAGCGTATTCAGGGTGAGGAGACGGAGGATAAGGAGGTCCAGAGGTATCTAGGTTTTGGAGGATTCAATGGATTATACTCTTCAGCTATGATCTATCACGCCGAAGGCTCGGGCAACCGGCCAGTCTGGTCTGCACTTCACACTACTTGTGGTGCTGTAGTTAGTCAGGGACCTCAGGGTACTCATATGGGGAAATCATCTTTTAGTGCACCGCCTGCACAGGGGTCCCATATCAGTTATTCCACTTATCCAGCACAGACTCAGTACTGGCAGCCACATCTCAGAGGTGTTATTATGAGTTTTACGATAGTAAGCACAACATGAGAGATTGTCCCAGACTCCAGAGAGGTTGATTTCATCAGATAAATTAGGGTATGGGATCAATTCCAATTGTTACTCTACCTACACATCTAGCAATAGGTGGAGGACATATGGGTAGAGGCGCCCTTGAGGGGGAGACCTGGCTTGTTGATATGCTTTCCATGGTAGGGTTGAGGCCACTACACCAGATGGTTGTCATTTAGGAGAATCAGCCTTATTTAGATTCGTTCTTGTTTATTAGAGTAAGTCCTCTTATCTTTCTTCATATATGGATGTGTTTCATGATTCTTGTATTCTACTTGTGCGTTTACCCTATTAGGAGATTCTATAGTGGTAACCCATTTCTATCATTTGGTTTGTTCACTATTGAGATCTATGATACTAGGATGAACTTTTTGTTACTTATTACGGTAGGTTTTTACATGATTTCTAGAAGATTTGGTTACGATTTATGATTTAGGTGCTCTACTGGTATGGGAAGTCTGTTATGTGTTGTCATTATGTTTTTCTAAATGGAGTTAGTGAAAGTTTTTGGTTGGTGTGATGTGTATTTTAATTGTGATTCAGAGTTGAGTATATGATCCTCGCATTTTCATGTGGTTGGTATGTTTTACCCGGGTTACGTGCCACAATGGAGTTATTAGATGAGATCCTTGTGATTAGTTCATGTGTTTTTATTCTCCTTGTGGAAAAGATTCATAGTATGGTACTGATAAGGAGTTGTGCATGTCAGACTTTTTTGATAGTTTTCTCATATGTTCGTCTTTAACTATTCAGTCATATTCGCATTGTGCTTATTGGGTTTAGCTTCCGAGGTATGTGTCCAGGTGGTGTTGGGTGTGACTTGTTGATTTGGATGATTGATTATGAGATCTTCATGTTTCTTGCATCGTTTTCAGCATTGTGAAGATTTGGGACAAGGTTTAGTTGGTATGGGATTGTTTGCCGGTGCTGGATTTGATTATGGGCAGCTATTATGGTCAGAGATGTTGTTATGGGCATATAGGCAACGTATTAAATCGGGTGGTCATACCTTGTGGGTGTATGCATGAGTTGTGGTAGCTGGTTGAGGTTGATACAGTGTGTTTATGTGGGAATCAGGTCTTTGGAAAATGACCGGATTGTCGAAATTTTGTTCTAAGGCTTAACAATGTGGTGGAAGGAATAATCTTCAGTTGAGATGGTATTGTCGGGATCACCCGCGACTATATGTATCGTGAGTTCATTCAGTGATTTCGTGGTTTCAGAATGGTTTTTGGCACATTCGAGGACGATTTTTTTAAGAAGGAGAGAATGTAATGGTTGCCGCTCGTTTTGAGAATGAACATTCATTTTGGTGGCATAAGGTCTCGAGTAGTTACGTAGTGTGTATTATGACTTGAGTGTGTGGCCGGGTTTGGTTTCAGATGATTCGGGATTGATTTGGAAGAATGATTCTTGTTTTAGAAGCTTAAGTGGTAAATGTGGAAGGGAGTTTGCCTTTTGGGTATATGACTTTGGAATGATGTTTTGATGATTCCAATAACTTTGTATGGTGACTTTGGACTTAGCCGTATGTCCGGATTTGAATTTGGAGGTCCGTACATTGATTTGATGAATTTTGGTGAAAGTTGGAATGTTGAAAGTTTCGAAGGTTGAGAGGTTTGACTGGGAGTTGGCTTTGGTTAAATCGGTCTCGGATTGCAATTTCGAGAGCTGGTATAGCTCCGTTGTGTCATTTTATACTTGCATGCAAAATTTATGTAATTCCGGGTTGATTTGATATGATTCGCGCGAGTTGTAGAAGTTGAAAGTTTATTAGTTCATTAGGCTTAAATTGAGTTGTAGAAGTTGATAGTTTTGATGTTGTTTGTCGTTATATGAGGTTTCGAGTAGGTCCGGGTTCTGTTTTGGGATTAGTTGGTATGATTGGACGGGGTCCTATGCGCCCTAGGTGTATTTTGGACGTGTTGCGGATCGTTTTGAGCCTTGTGGAATTTGCTGAAGAACTTGTGTGCCATTGTTTTCGCAGTTGGGGATGGGGGATCGCAGAAGAGGCCCGCCAGAAGTAGCGAAGGAAGCGCATGTGCACATTTTGGTTTGGAAGGGTTAGGACCGCATATGCGGTCGTGTTGTCTCACAAGAGGAACTGCACCTGTAGTGTATGGTCGCTCAAGCGTGATCACAGAAGCGGAACTGCACCTGCAGTGTGTGGTCGCTGAAGCGTAAGCGCATAAGCGCTTTTTGAACCACAAATATGGCGGGGCACCAGGTTATGGGTTCTCGTAGGTGCGAAACTATTGCCGCTGAAGCGGCTGTCGCAAAAGCGACCTCTTAACTGCAAAATTGGAATTTCTGGCAGATTACATATATTTTAGGGGTTTGCCCATTTTATCACATCTTGAGTTGTAGAGCTCGGTATTAGGCATATTTGGATGAAATTTTCACACTTTGGAATGGGCTAAGTGTTCTTGACTCGGATTTGGTTATATTTCATGATTTCATCCTTGTTTTTATCATTTGATTAGTGAATTGAATTGGAGAAAATTGAGGATTTTTTAAAAAACTTTCTAAAGTGTAAAATGATGATTTGAAGGCCGATATGATGTCGGAATTGGATAATTTTGGTATGGTTGGACTAGTATCGAAATGGCTGTTAGGATTTCCTTAGTTTGTCGGGTTCCAGGTGTGGGCCTGGGGTTGACTTATTGGGTTGACTTTTTTATTTTTATTAAATATCAAAGCTTTATTATCCGAAATCTATTCCTATGGGTTTTTATTTATATTAATAAGTTATTTTGGCTAGATTCGAGTCGTCCGAAGGTTGTTTCACACGAGACGGTGATTTTAGAGTATTGTTTTAGTTTCTTTGAGGTAAGTATCTTTCCTAACTTTGTGTGGGGGACCTTCCCCTTAGGATTTGGTATTTCTTTTATTATTTGAATTATGTGAAAGACGTATACGCGAGGTGACGAGTGCGTACCACGGCTTATATGTGAAAATTGACTGGTTTAGACTCATAGACTTCTTTCATGCATTTATTTGAAATTGTTAGCATATGTTATATCCATTGTTTGTCATGTTTGATCTCACAGGCTTTATTGGAAGTTGTTACCTCTTTTATTGTAATGTGACATCCTTTATTATTGAGTTATTTTTAATTGAAATTGTTGTTACATGATATTTTGTTGTCAGGTTATTCTCATGTATTTAGACGTAGTTGCTAGCTCATACAATCATTTTCATTGTTAGCTTATGTAATACACTAATTCAAAGTTTTTCATTTCGTGGAAATATTTCATTATTTAGTTTATTCTTAAGAAATTAATTGAAGTTGAAGTTATTGAAAGACACTAATCTGTTTTAGTTGAAGTAGTTTTTTAATGGGGCATTCTTCATAGTTGAGTTACTTTCCATGTTCATTTTGTTGCTATTGAGATTTTGTACACATCTTGTTTGAGCTGGGGTCTATGTGTTGCGATGATATTGGTATTGTTATTGTTAAGACGTTGTGGCCTATAAGCACTTCTGGTACGAGTTAATATGTCATGTTTTTATGATGTTAGCACATGTAAATTTATTGTATGGATTGATTATTTTTATGATGAGAATAAGGGTGGCATTTCACTATTGATAATTGTGCGGAGTGATTCGAGTAGCTATTCTATTATTGTCAGGGTAGAGTAATATCGATGGCTGTTATGTTAAATGTCTGGTCAGAGCGATTAGGGTGGCTATTATGATGTTATCAATGCATAGAGATGAGGGTGGCTATGCCAGGGATGATATGTGATGGCCTAAGGGCAGTATGTGGATGATATTCATGTGATTGCGTGATTTTCCTCGTGTCTGCCATTTTCCTTGTGTGACTTATTGTGTTAATTTTAATGAGCTGCTCGATGTCATTGATTTTACTTTTTGACTTGGATTGTGATAGTGCACTCGCACAAACAAACACCGTAGCATGCCAGATATACCAGTTCAAGAGTATGAAACTCGACATTTATTGATCATGACAATGTATTCTTGTATTATCTATTTCTATTGTGATATTAAGCCTCTGACCACACTGCACTAATTGTGATATAGAGCCTGTGACCATACCGAGCGGATTGTGATAGTGAGCCTGTATCCATGTTGAATGGATTGTGATTGTAAGCATGTGACCATGCCCGGCGGATTGACATATTGGCACATGAATTGCCTGTGCATGGAGAATGAAAATGTGGGCACAAGATGTCGTGAGCATGTGTTTCGTGATTTAGGACTTGTGACACGTGACTATGAGATAAGATATCTCAGAGCAATTTTATTGTGAGACTTTTGTTAGAACGACTTGATTAATTGGTTGTTATTTGTTTTCCTTATTTTGTTTCACTAGTACTTTAACAGTGGTCTTATTGCTTTGCTGTTTCTATCACATGTTAATTCTTGTTGCCATTTACTGATTCCTACTTTCATTATTAGCTTTATACTTCTATATTGCACAAATTATTTTGACTAGTAGGTATCTTGATTTGTACCTCATCACTACTCTACCGAGGTTAGTCGATACTTACTAGATACCGACCGTGGTGTAGTCATACAACACTCTGTACATTTTTGTGCAGATCCAGGTATTGGAGATATCAGACACATGTAGAGCTATGTTCTTGATCGTGATGATTTAGGGTAGAGGTGATTGGTCGTCGCAGTCTCTTGGAGTCCTTTCCCTTTTTAGTGTATTGTCAGTTTGTCATCCGAACATTATCATATTTCAATTTTTTATATATTTCTATGTATTCAAGAGACATTTCGATGGTTTTCCCATTTTTATCATATCTTGAGTTGTAAAGCTCGGTGTTGGGCGGTTTTGAGGGGATTTTCATGCTTTGGATTGGGGTAAGTGTTCTTGACTCGGATTTGGGATGTATTTTATTATTTGATTTATGTGAAAGACATATATGCATGGTGACGAGTTCGTACCCAAGCTTATATCAGAAATTTTACCGGATTAGACTCTTATGCTTCTTTCATGTCTTTATTCGAAATTGTTAGCATATGTTATATCCTTTGGTTGGCAAGCATGATCTCACATGCTTATTGGATGTTGTTACCTATTTTATTGTAATGTGACCTCATTTATTATTAAGTTATTCGTAATTGAAATGGTTGTTACATGATAGCCCTTCGTTGTCAGGTTATTCTCATCATTTAGACGTAGTTGCTAGTTCAAATCATCAGCTTCATTGTTAGCTTATGTCATACACTAGTAATTCGAAGTTTGCCATTTCATGGAAATACCTTCATTATTAAGTTTATTCTTAACCAATTAGTTGAATTTGAAGTTATTGAAAGATATTAATCTATTTTAATTGAAGTTAATATTTAAAGGGGTGTTGTTCACTGTTGAGTTACTTTCTCCGTTCATTTTGTTGCTATTGAGATTTTGTACACATCTTGTTTGAGCCGTGGGCTGTGTGTTGAGGTAATAATGGTATTGCTATTGTTAAGAGCTTGTGGCCTATGGGAACTTGTTGTACGAGTATATATTTCATTTTGTTGTGATGTTAGCAAATGTAATTTATTTGTGTGGGTTGGTTAATGTTATGGGGACTATTAAGGTGGCATTTCACTGTTGCTGATTGTGCAGGGGATACCGGTGGCTATTGTATTATTGTCAGAGCGGAGTGATACGGGTGTCTATCAGAGTGATGTGGCTATTGGAGTGGTACAAGTAGCTATTATGTTAAATGTTTGGGCGGAGAGATAATGGTAGCAGTTATGACATTATCAATACAGAGAGAGGAGGGTGGCTATGTCAGGGATGATATGTGATAGCCTGGGGGTAATATGTCGATAATATTCGTGTGATGGTGTGATTTTCCTTGTGTATGTCATGCACCTTACATGATTTGTTGTGTTGCTTTCAGTGAGCTACTCGATGTCTTTGATGTTACTCGTTGAATTTCAATGTGATAGTACACTCACACAAGAATACACCATAGCCTGCCACGTATACCAGTTCTGGAGTATGAAACTTGGCATTCATTGATCATGCCCATGTGTTATTGTACTATCTGTTTCCATTGTGATATTGAACCAGTGATAACTCTGGGCGGATTGTGATATGGAGAATATGATCGTGATGGGCAAAGTCCATGCTAAGCGGATGGTGATTGTAATCATGTGACATGCCGTGAAGATTGAGATATTGGCACATGAATTGTCCCTGCAGTGGTGATTGAAATGTGGGCACGAGGTGCCGTGAGCGTATGTTTCGTGATTTGGGACTCGTGACTTGTGATTATGAGATAAGGTATCTCAAAGAAATTTATTTCTGAGGCTTGTGTTACAACAACTTGATTAATTGGTTGTTATTTATTTTCTTTATTTCTTTTCGCTGGTACTTTAACCGTGTTCTTAGTAATTTACTGTTTATATCACATGTTGATTCTTTTTTCCATTTACTAATTCCTTCTTTAATTATTAGATTTATATTTCTACACTACACAAGTTATTTTGACTATTAGGTGTATTCACTTGTACCTCGTGACTACTCCACCGAGGTTAGTCTTGATACTTACTGGGTACCAATCAAGGTGAACTCATACTACACTCTGCATATTTTTTTGCAGATCAGCATATTGGAGATATCAGGCTCAAGCAGAGTTAGCTTCTCGATTCCGAGGATTGAAGGTAGAGCTTTTGGTCATCATAGTCCTTTGGAGTCCTTTCCCTTGTTATTGTAATGTCAGTTTGTTATCCGGACAATATTGTATTTCGATATTTGAGATCATTCTATGTATTTAGATAGAGTTTGTCACTCTGTATTATCTAGTCTTGGGAGGTTTTTTTGATTATTGTTGGGTAGGCTTGTTTCACCTTTATTTCGATTTTTATATTAAATTATGTTTTATAATATCAGTGTTAAGCTGGCCTAATAGTTGTAAGTAATCGGCTTAACTAGTCTTAAAGACTAGGTGCCATCACGACGCATAAAGCAGGAGTTTGGGCCGTGACACCAATTTTCTCCAATTAGTGCCAAAAGCATCTAGAAACACCCAAATGCAAATTCGGGCATACAACCAAGTCCAAAATCACCATCCATACCTAACAAAATCATAAAAACTTCTCCTATCCGAGGTCAAATACACCAAAGTCAAACTTGACGAACCCTTCCAACTTAAAGCATCCTAGTTGAGAATCATTTTTCTAAATCAACCTCAAAACACTCGACAACCAAAATAAATTATACACACAAATTATAATAAACTATATGAAGCTACTCGTGCCCTTAAACCACCAAATTCAAAGCAAATGCTCAAAACGACCGGTCGGGTTGTCACATTCTCTCCGAATTAAATATATGTTTGTCCTCGAAGGTGCCAAGAGTCGTTCCAAAGACATCAAATCACTGTATAACGTGACCATGCACATACTCATGGGTTATCCCAAGTCACCCCAATCCTTACAAGACTGACAACATAACCTAACTATAGATTCTTACTTCAGCCTTAGTCTATAAATCTTAGAACTCAATCCCAGCATTTGAAATTAATTAAAAGACACGATTCTCGCATCTATAAACTATATATGTTTGAACAAGTTGTATCAGGCCATAACCATAGCCCATGGTATAATTGCATCATCTACCACATAAGGCAGATACTCATAGCAATAACTTCCGACCCCAATAGTTGTTAAATAATAAACCTAGTAGCGGCAGCACACCTCTTATTGAATAAAACCTTGTTCTAAACCTTCGTATACTACCAATGATGAAAGAAACATGCAGAAATTCATAACCACACATCGTGGATCTCTCTCGCCCAATAAGAACCATTTCCAAATTCTAAGCTGACTATTAACATTATTCCCCAAACTTACATTAATCAAATCTTATAGCATCCATTCCAAGTTCAATGACCTCATCTCATATATTACAAGCTGGTAGACTGACACATAACACCAGCACCACCTCGAGCCACGTACCGTGCAATCCGTGCAAAAAGAAACAACTCGATGTACCCAATGGTAAAAAGGGAATCAAATGAGAAAACCGTCTTGTAAGATCAACAAGTACCATCACAAGGCGCAATGCTATAAACCCATTACCCAAATGAGAAACAGAACACACAAAGTAAGCACAGGGGATCATATTCCAACATAACTCCGATGTGATATGTGACCCAATCTAAACACTAGTCCACCTGGAATACCTCGAGCCATGATGCTCATAATCAACAACCAAATGTATATCAACAACAAGCACGAGTAGTTCATGACCATATCCATTGAGAAACTAATAGCACAACATACCATAAATGGAAAACTGTAACCAAGGCACAATCAACCATTCAACACCCCAAAGTCCATCTCGCTCGAATTCCACCACAAGGCCCAAATAGAACCGCATTATGTGTGTAAATAGTCAACAGTCTCACAACCCATCGTAGCATATAAGAGAAATAAATGGAACATATCAGAAAACAAACAAGATCAACTCTAGTCACTGACAAACCCCTCAACAATAGTTGTGCTGATTAAATAAATCTTACCCAATATAGTATACACATTCTCATTAGGCCTACCAATGTCTTCCAAATCAATTCCGCTCCGCTTGAATTAGGTAGGTAAACACTGAAAAGTCCATAATAACCTATACATAACACATACAATCATGCGTCAACCTTTTAACATACATTCACCATTCGCAACCAAGAGATAATCTGCCTTTGAGAACCCTCATAGTCTTCCAATCCCTTGAATACAAGAATCTTAATGTCCTATCCCAACTCGACCACTCAAGTTATTAACATGTCTCTCATATGCAATCATCTCACGGGCAATACTTCCTAATTTTTCCATAACACATAGCATAATCTGAACATCAACAGTTGATCAACCAGGCGATTACCGTAATATTAGTCAAGCATCCACAAGTCAAAACACAATGTGCCTTCTTAACTGCCCACCCTTCCCAGGTGATACCACATAGTTCCAACATTATTCTAAAGATCTTAACAACCCATGTTGTCTTGAAGTCACGACTTTACCTTAGAACAAGACCATAACCTTGTACATGCAACCTCAATCTCATTTGTCATACCACATCGATCATGCAATCATAGGTACACACAAGAACCCCATTATCAACTCTAAATCACAAGCCATATACACTTTCCAACAACCAGAAACCTTCGATTTGACCGCCATCCAAGAGAAAATCACAACGCGCAACATATTCCTCATGTCGGTTGAAAATATTCGTCCCAAGACGTGATTGAAATTATTGAGAACTCTTCAGAACCTATTAACACAAAACCAAGCCATCAGAACTGAATTGCTATAACTCAACCAAATCATGTAGATCCCTAAGCCTAGGAGTATTGCCAAAAAACACCGGCAAAGCCTCACCACATCAAAATAACCATAAAAACTGATCTTTTCTATTACAATGTTAATCCAACCTTCTACTAAGTTGTCCTATTTCGAATTCCTTATAAATTGCCTTCAAGATAACACTCCTGCTTGTTAGTACACCACGATCCTTAACCAAAGCTCAGCACAAGAAATCCTAGGATGAAACCACATCTTCCTAAAGCCCATAAGCCATTGTATTTCCAATTAATCACCCAATAGAACCGCAATCGAGATACTCACTCTGAAGAGACCTTCTGGACATTTGAAGTCGTTTCTCCAACCAGTCGACACCTCCCAATGCAAATCTTAGATCTTAGCCATACACAAATTTGAAAAAAAATCCCCACATACCACATATGAACGGAGAAATCATTAGAACCTTCTCGAGATCCACTCTGCTGAAATATCCCATGCACCGCCCAAACAAGCCTAACGACTTGAGTCACACTAGTACCGACACCTAAAGAAGTAACCCCACTTTTCAGCAACCGAGTAAATACTTTTTCCAGCACACTACATCCCCCATGAATAGTAACCCAATTCATTCCTTGATTTCCATGTATCCATAAAGTGTTATACATCATGCATCAAAAAATTTCCTTACTCGAGTCATCCCCGAAATTAACCTCTTCAAGCTATAACTTGTCCACAAGTATGCCTTAGACCAAAACTAATATAACACATGACATGCAATCTGATCATCGATATTAGACTCCCCCACTTGGATCTAAGTCATATAACACAAAATCTGATAACCACCAACACCCTTACTGCATAACTACCATGATCTCATACTGTATTTCAACTAAATACTTCATAAGCTCATGTAGTACCAGCCATAAAATACCTTAAATCTTCTACGAAGCGCATATCCATTCTTATGACAGCGGTGCAAACTTCCTCAAGCAATACAGATTTAAATTTTAGCATATAATCTACTGATAAGAGGGAAACTCTCCGCATAAACATCATAACCATCACGTACCCGTAGATTTCCTCGCATGTGATAACCCACCTTCTTAGCCTCAAACTCACATCTCTCTATGACCCATCATGGTCACCACCACTATGAAATCACTTAATCTTCCCGATTTTGAACTCATCAACAAGAAAAAAAAATCTACCTCATTCCATAAATGATCAACTGAAAGATCCCTAACACTCTCATAACTCAAGGTTGCACAATACATCATGACAAAATCAAGCATTCATAGTCCATTACGCCCCAAGAAAACCCTTCTCATCACAACCAAACTATCTAAGAAAAATCATCAAACACATGGTACTCATCATATTGCTACCCAACCACTCATTGAGCCATCAATCCCACTCCTAGGCATACTACCAAACATATAAGTCCAAAAGAACATTCCCACACAACTGAAACTACAAAGCCCAAGTTGCAGTCTAAACCTGGCCTCAAGTCTTTGATGTCTCCCAAACACACACCACTACTTGGGATTGTAAGGCGGTCGATGCAATTATAAATACCCAATGCGAGTTGGGGTCGATACCACAAAGAGCTTTATGTGGGATTAGGTATATACATAGTCTAGTGTATGACGTGCCCAAGATTGCACTTCCACATATTCCATTGTTTCTTTTCTACTTCTACTTTTTATGATAATGCTTTAAATTGTAAATCTAAGGGACAATGTTTTTGTGTTTTTCAAATTGATAAAAGATCTAGGGTCGTGACTTCCACCTAGGAGGTTACCTGATGGATTGTGGACTTTAGGGAAATTTTGATTGATCATGATGTAATATAGCAATAACACGCATTTACCCACTCTATAACTCTTGGTAGTTTGAGTGGTTTTGCCCAATTTTTCTTCCTCAAGTCCAAATGGGTAATGCTCAAGTCGAGTCTTACTATCTCTAGGTTTGACCCTTTAATTAGGGCTATCAATTTCTTGAGTTCACCCCATTCCTTGTTAGCTAAGGTTTCCTAGGCTTAAGTCTCTCTTTCTCAAGTAGAGATTAGGTCAAATAGGTGTGAATGAATGTTTGCAACCATTAATTCTTAAATTCAAGCAAGAACTAGGCTAAATATCACTTACCAAATCACAAACAAGCCCTAAATTAAATACCCATTAGGCACAACACTAGGGTTGGGTCACAACCCTAGCTAAGAAATTATCTACTCATGGATAAAATTAAAGAAAACAAAGAAGAAGCTAATATTAAACTCATAATAGATGATTAAGAGAAGAGAATCAAATTTTAAAATGACAATCTATTACAAAGTTACCCAAACCAGTAAAAGAAAAATGGCTATCTATTCTTAGGTGCTCCAACATAACCTAAAATGACAAAAAGATCTATTTATACCGAGCTAAAATTATAGGACAAAATCGCTCTTGAGGAGGTTGTGCGACCGCACAATTCTATGTGCGGTCCGCACTTCGAAGCTGACTTGATAGGTTGGCCTTCTACGGCCGCATAATTCTTGGTGCGGCCGCACTTTCTCTGACTGTGCGGACCGCTCCGCACTCTTGATCTTGAGTTTGACATGGGAAATATCCGCGGACAGTACATTTATGAGTGCAGCCACACTTTAGTAGCCGCACAATAATAGTGTGGTCCGCACTTCTTCAGGCCCCCGCAAATCATCTATATGAACCTCCTCTTCTGCGGACGCCCAATAATTTTGCGGTCCGCAATTTTTGAAGGAATTTTAACACTGGCACTTTAGAGTCTGCGGCCACACACAATATTGTATTGTCTGCACTTTGGTCCATTTTGCCTTGTTTTGGTCCTTGTCCAATTTTACTCCTCCTTGAGTTGATTTTCATTTCTTTGGCTCGTTTCCCAATATTACTGCAAGAAAGCACATTTCATTAGTTCTCGGAAATACCTTTAAGCATTTTTTAGCTAAAACATAAGTAAAATAGAGCAAATAAGCAGTCAAAATCCCTACTTATCAACTCCCCCAAGCTTAAGATTGTCCTCAAGCAATTAAGGTAATTCCCACCTCCACTAGAAAAGGGCTACTTCAGCTGGCCTAAGTTGAATCAAACACACATCTATTGGGACCAACAATTACCCACACAATCATGAATCATTAACAAGCATATGATTTGAATGTTAAAGCAAATAGCTCTAATGTGGCGCTTGAGCATCAAGAGTTGACCTTATTCATCAAGGAAGTTCGCACTTTCATGTAGGTCACTGTGGATCCCAAACTCCTCCTCCTATACTCTCCAGATGCTCATCTCACTCACGAATGAGCCACTCAATTCAATGACTTGAGAAAGATTCTCTCATTACTCTCAAAAGAATGTCACAAGCCCGGCTCTAAGTACCATATGCTTTCCACTCATGTAGATTACCACTAATGTAAGCTTAATCGGCTTGAATTCACGTAGGTATTTTTCGGCATGTAGTGAAGGCTTTTGGACTAAGGAGGGAAATATTGGAATGGAACTGGTTCATCTTTCCTTTGGCACTCCATTTTCTCTTTTTTTGCTCTTACTTTGCCGACTCATTGAGTCATTTTCTTTTTCTTTAGGGGAATTAGAGAGACTTGACATCACTCTTTCTTGGTCATGCTATTCATACTTTCCTTCTTTGTTTTCTCCATGCTTTTCACTTTTTCTTTCTTTTGAATCTTTTCAACCCTTTCATATTATTCACTTTCTTTTTTTGATTTTCTTTTGTTCTTCCTTTGTTTTTATTTTCCTTTCCTCTTGTTCATTTATTTTCTCTTTTTGTGCCTTGATACAATATTTAAACTCCTGTCTCTCCCCCAAACTTATGTTTTCTCCATTTGTTTCTCATGAGTGCTATACAAAGCTCGGGTGCCAACAGAGAGTCAGTATAACATGGGTAAAGACTTGTAAGGTGGTTATCGAATAAAAAAGGCCTTAGGATCAAAAGGTTTGTCTAATTATGATATCATTGGTGGTCCATGGAAGGTTTAAAAATGGTTAAAAGAAACCTACAATCATATCTCAAGCTAGTCTGACTTAGTATTTCTCCTTGAAACACACTCGGGGCAAGTTCTAGACCATTTGCACGGGTACTTGGACTTGTAACAAAATACCTCGCTTCTCATACAACCAGATTGTTAAAGAGAATAGAGTCGAGGGCCCAAAACAACCACATTAAAGATTGAAAATTCGCTAATAGTTCAACTAACCCACCCGATGATTGCCTAAGTCAACACAAGAGTCACAAGGTCACTAACTAGAGCCATTTCTTTCCAAAAACTTATTTTTAACCATAAGCGCGTAGTTAAATGTGTTGGTACCAAATGAATCATGCTTGACACTTATTTATTCATTAATATTATTTTTTTACCTAAACATCAACAACAGACTCAATACCTTAGGGAGGTTGTCATGCCATCCATCATTGGGAAGAGCCACCCGGTTTACACAAAACCCGGCTTTTGAAATAACCGTGGCATTAAGAAAACCGAAGGCTTATTATTCACTTAAACACAAAAAGAAGCTAATAAACCAAAAAGAAGCTATTAAAGTAATAAGAAGTTATACTATCAAGAAAATAAAATGAAGAAGCTATGAAATAAACTACTTAATGTAAGGCAAATGAATATACAAACTGAGGGGAATACATATATACAAGAGGGTGGAATATATACATAATGAAAGAGATAGAGAAAATAAATATAAAAGAAAAAATATATTAAAGTTAGTATAGGCCAACGTATCCAACAAAAATAGACCACCCCCTGAATATGACCAACCATTGTCTTCAATTCTCAACAAAAGAAAAATATGGGAGGATAAAGAGTATATGTGGTCATAGGGTGACTAGTAACATCACTATCCTCGGGCTCCTCCAACTGTAACTCATCATCATCTGGATGAGGAACAACAGGGTTGGCTAACATCTGAAGTATCTCCTCAACAGTATGGGCAACAAGATCTGGCTCATCTGACTGTCCAGCTGGTGCCTCTACTGATGGTGTTGCTGAGTCTGCTGGTATTGATGGATCATTCTCCATCAATAGGTCAAATGGCAACTCACCCGCTGATGCAATTTTTGTCACCTCCTTTCTCAATATCTCTACTGATTTATTTGAAGCCTCGGATTTCCTCATCTTCTTCACCTGCTTGATCAACTCCCCAATAACTTCCCCATGAGCCACCAGTGTATCCATAATGGTGTTCTGGCTCTACAGAATCTTCTTCAATGTTTCCTCCACTAAAGAAGGGGCATGTGGTACTTCTAGAGTAGAGGACTGTATTGTAACAGTACAGGATATGTCAGACAACTTAGAATTGGCTGTTTACATCTAGTTGTTAAGGCTCGCCAAAGTATGGGAGGCTCGCAGTGCAGTGAGTGGATATGTGGATAACGATGGCACTAGTACTAGAGCTGATGGTCTAGAAGATTAAGGTGGTGGCATGTCATCTGTCTCGGTGGAAGGCCCAGCTACTGTGGAAGGCATGCAAACTGTAGATGGCTCAACAGTAGATTATATACTCATCACCGATGGCTCATCAGACTGACCAAGGATGGTAGTGGCCTTACCCTTGAACTTTAGGTTGTCTGCACCTTGCAGGGAGTACAATGATAACGGCTTCTTAGCCCTTACTTTTGTATCAAATATCATTGGCTCCACCTTTGCATTAGTGAAATATTCTGTGAGGGTGTTGGGACATGGGTAGGAGCTTTCACCTGTTCGGACAACTAATGTCATGTTGGTCGACATGATGGCCCCCATATTGAATGGGTACCCGACCATAATATATGCCTCCATAATTGCTCGGGGAAGTGGGAGATTGTTCTCATTCAAGCTTGGATCAAAGCAAAATCATCAGGTACACTCACTCTCAGCACACTCAAGGTATCTAGCTTAAATGCCCCTCGCCACCACAGACACAATCACTCAGCACTGTACAGGTGCAATGATCAAAGCCCCTCACAATCACACACACAATCACTAAGCCCTGTACATGTGCCTGTCCCAAATGCCCCTCACCAAAGCACGTGTATATCAATGTGCCTGCGCGCAGTATAAAATCAAACTCCGAAGAGGCGGATCCTAGTCCAAGCACTAATCAATAGTCAATATGACCTGTTGCGGCATGCAACCTAATACAAATATAAAACTGTTGCAACGTGCAACCCTATCCAAATACCAAACCATTGTGGCATGAAATATGATCAAAATATAACTCACAACACGACTCTATGGACCACATGAGTTATCAATCCACTCAAGCTTTCATATTCCAACAATCTCATAGAAACATAATCAAACTACACAGTACAGAAAATAAGAAAAAACCACAAATTAAGCTCAAACTCGTATCACCTACAAGGACGTCGATATCATGTGAAAAAAAATATCAAAAGTGTAAAGAGTATGACTACATCTAAGAAAAATAGCTCAACATAGGAAAAATATCCCTATTGTGTCTCACACAACTAAGCAGATAGTCTAGACATGATTTCTATCATGAATAATAACTCACGTAGTCATACAAATAGAGAAAACATGACATCAAAGAAGAATGATAGAACAACAAGGAATTTAATAGCCTAAAACTACCTGGATCATGGATACCGCGGTGCACTCATACAGACCCTTCACCTAGCACGTGCATAACTCCCACACATCCCAAATATCACTTCCGGGCCCCTCTTTTCTCCCAGAGTGCTCCTTCCGGGGCCGGTTGAAAGGGTTTATGACATTGGTTGGGACAACTTGTTCCTTTCGGGAAAGGTTTTTGCATATTGAAGAGTCGCCACCTAACGATTTTGACGGTGCGTTAGGGCACCTATGGGGTTTAATTACGACTACATTACTAACAAGAGATTGTGTAAGGGCTTGAAATTATCCTAAGGGGAAGGTGTTAGACACCCCTCCGGATCCACAAGTGTGGTTCCCAGAAAAATGGTTTTTGTGAATTTGTACAATTAGCAAATAACAAGTAAAGGCTCAAATATAGGGATTTTAAGTCATAAGCATGCAGATGATCGAAAATAGTAAAGGAGATTAAACTTTGAAAAGGATTACGAGCTAAGCATATAATAGGTATCCTAGGTTTATAATAATATGGATCACATCAATGCAATACCCGATAATCACTCCTCGAAGAGGGGCTACACGTGGTATTAGTGCACCGGTCATCATATCTATATTCTAGCCTTTCCCACCCCGTGAAAGCAACTAAATCAACTGTTGGTCTCAACCTTTAATGCATGTTGTTACCCGTCCCTTCCTATCAGTCCCGGAGGAAATTAGGACTCCTATCCTAAATGAGGTGCTAGGCAGATCCTCAAGTTTTCAAGGTGAAAATGCTAAGGCGACATATGATGAACGAATAGAACTGCAGATAAAAGGGGTAGCACATAAACAGGAAAGGGCTCAAAGACCTCCACAAATAGTGCACATAACAGCATGTCTCATACACAATTAAGGTCCAGATTCAGATCCTCGCATGGTGTCTAAGTGACAATATCAAAGACAGACTTATTGTATAACTCAGAGAGGAAGTCTTAATCAGACTTTCCTACTGGTTTTAAGCATGCTGACAGTGAACACTAATCACAAAGGACAGTTCTGGTTATATTTTTTAAGTTGATTACCTAAGGCTTGCCTAAGTGTAAGATAACATGCAATTCTAGGTGTTAAAAATCTGCAAGACTAATTACCAGTGGTTTAGAACAGGGGACTGTTTTAGATATCTGTATTTAGGCTAAGTGTAGTTAAATGAATACGATCCTATAGCATGATGTCTAATGCAGCATGATGCATAGTAACCTAAACAGGATTTCTAAATGCACATAAAATCACAAGGTTATGCACCGTTTCAGGAATAACATAGGTGGCATATTTTAATCGTTGTTTACCTAGAACAGGACCTCTACGTGTATAGCATGATGAGACATAATTGCGGTTTTGTTACCTTTATTTATTCTAGGACAGGACTTCTAAATGAAGCTTCAGGACACGTTTATAGCAATTTACTTAATTATTTATCCTATAGGAAGGATCTCTAAGTGAGGGTAATGAATGATGACGTGCTGAAAGGAAAACAATATATATATGAGCCTAAGTAGCATGATATCTAATGCATGGCATGTTGCACCTAAACATGGCTGCTATTGTGCATAGAGAAAATAAACCTAGAAACATGGTCTCTACCCTTAATTATACTACAACATGCATATCACCCACCCATTTTCACTATCTGACCCCAAAGTTGTTTACAATTAACTATTACAGACCATGGGATATGAATTACACAACTGAAATAGAAGAAAATTAAGAAGTTAACTATAGGGAGCCTACAGAATGGGCGCAAGTCTCCAGGTCATCAATGCCAGGTAATGTTTCACAGCCTTTTCACAATGCGGGTGTGTTAGAATTCCCTAAAGACCTCAAGGGATCCCAGGCAGTGCTCACACCATGATTTCATATCCAAGATAGAGTAAGTGCAGTGTGGAATGGCCATCCTTTCTGTGTCAAAGTTCAGAGGGAGCTCAAGGTCCCAAAGCAGTGCTCACACTGAGGGGGCAGAACTTAAAGGTCTAGGAATCAAGTGAAGTGCAGGAGATACTCTTGGAAAGGTTAAGTTGGAAAACAACTTTTTGTTTTGAAACAGCTTGTTTGAAATATATTTTGGAAAACAACGGAAGGTTTTACTTTAAGAGAGAAACTATTTGAAATAGAAAGGGAATAGGGCAATCAGAACAACAACTCAGAACAAAACAACACACATAGAACAAGTACAAAGAACATGATCATTGGAACAATCTCAAGCAAGGAAGTGAGGGTGCTGGGGACAAATAGGACACACATAAGAGTAGGTACACAACAGACAGATTTTCACATAAGTCATAATCGGATAAGTCCTATCAAAATTACCCAGAACATAACAACCACAGAAGTAGTTTTTCCACAAAGAGGTTCATGCCAGGAATCAACAGAATCATATTAAGGGGTACTAAGGGGGTAACATGATGAGTTTAAGGGAGAGGGTACAATTTAAGAATCATACTAGCAAATCAATAAGTAGACATGCTAATTACAAGATAAACAACAAAAACCATAAGTAAAAGCATAATATAAATAACATGAATTGAAATACCAAGAAAAGCGTGTTGTTTTTGAGACTTTAAACTAAATTGAGGACATACCAGTTAAGAGAGAATAAGCACAGAATGAAGAGAAAGAGATTACAACACTTAGTCTTCGCTTGCAGCCGACTGAGAGTGGCAAATAACTAGAAAGAAGAGAAAGAGAGAGGATGTGTGTGTGTGTGAGAGAGGGTTTAGAACAATGTCTCTTTTCGTTTTTTGATAATGAAAGAGCAGAGGTACTTATAGTTTTGAAAATAGGAAGAAGAGTATGTTAAGAAATAACAGTTCACCCCAATTATAGAAGTAAATGACAATTAGAATCCAATTAATACAAGTACTCCCTTTAATTAAGGAGTAAATGTTCAAACGGATAAAAACAGTGATAAACAAAGAAAAGAATCAACTGAGGGAATGATTTTATCACCTAAGGAGTAGTAAAAGTATTTAAAAACAAAGGCACAAATTCACGAAATAATTTGAAATGGTAAAATCCTTGATATCCCCAGTAGAGTCGCCATGTTGTCGCGCCCCCCTTTTCTCCCCGACCACTCATTTCGGGGCCGGTTGAAAGGGTCTATGACATTGTTTGGGACAACTCATTCTTTTTGGGAAAGGGGTTTTCATATTTTGAAGAGTCGCCACCTAACTATTTTAACGATGCGTTAGGGCACCTAAGGGGTTCAATTACAACTACATTACTAACCACAGATTGGTTAAGGGCTTAAAATTATCCTAAGGGGAAGGTGTTAGGCACCCCTAAGGATCCACAAGTGTGGTTCCCATCCAAATGGTTTTCTGTGAATTTGTACAATTAGCAAATAACAAGTAAAGTCCAAATAAGAGGGATTTTAAGTCTTAATAATGCATATGTTTGAAAATAGTAAAGGAGATTAGACTTTGAAAAGGATTAAGAGCTAAGTATATAAAAGGTATCCTATGTTTATAATAATATGGGTCACATCAATGCAATACCCGGTAATCACTCCTCGAAGAGGGGCTACACGTGGTATTAGCGCACCGGTCACCATATTCGTATTCAACCCTTTCCCACCCCGTGAAAGCAACTAAATCGAGTGTTGGTCTCGACCTCTAATGCATGTTGTTAACCGTCCCTTCCTATCAGTCCTGGAGGAAATTAGGACTCCTATCCTAAAGGAGGTTCTAGGCAGACCCTAAGGTTTTAAAGGTGAAAATGCTAAGGTGACATATGATGAACAAGTAGAACTGTAGATAAAGGGGGTAGCACATAAAAAGAAAAGGGCTCAGACTTGCCTACTGGATTTGAGCATGCTGACAGTTGAACACTAATCACAAAGGACAGTTCTGGTTATATTTTTTAAGTTGATTACCTAAGGCTTGCCTAAGTGTAAGATAACGTGCAATTCTAGGTGTTGAAGATGTGCAAGGACTAATTACCAATTGTTTAGAACAGGGGACTATTTTAGATATCTGTATTTAGGATAAGTGCAGTTAATTGAATACGATCCCATAGCATGATGTCTAATGTAGCGTGATGCATAGTAACCTAAACAAGATTTCTAAATGCACATAAAATCACAACATTATGCATCGTTTCAGGAATAAACATAGGTGACAAACTTTAATCATTGTTTACCTAGAACATGATCTCTACGTGTATAGCATGGTGAGACATGATTGAAGTTTTGTTACCATTATTTATTCTAGGACAGGACTTCTAAATGAAGCTTCAGGACACGTTTATAGCAATTTACTTAATTATTTGTCCTATAGAAAGGATCTCTAAGTGAGGGCAATGAATGATGACGTGCTGAAAGGAAAATAGTATATATGAGCCTAAGTAGTATGACATCTAATGCATGACATGTTGTATCTAAGCATGGATGCTATTGCGCATAGAGAAAATAAACCTAGAAACATGGTCTCTACCCTTAATTATACTACAACATGCATATCACCCACCCATTTTCACTATCTGGCCCTAGAGTTGTTTACAACTAATTATTACAGACCATGGGATATGAATTACACAGCTGAAATAGAAAAAAAAATAAGAAGTTCACTATAGAGAGCCTACAGAATAGGCTCAAGTCTCCAGGTCCTCAATGCCAGGTAATGTTTCACAGCCATTTCACAATTCGGGTGTGTTAGAGTTCCCTAACGACCTCAAGGGATCCCGGACAGTACTCACACCAAGATTTCATAGCCAAGATAGAGTAAATGCAGTGTGGAATGGCCATCCTTTGTGTGTCAAAGTTCAGAGGGAGCTCAAGGTCCCAAAGCAGTGCTCACACTGAGGGGGCAGAACTTAAAGGTCAAGGAATCAAGTGATGTGCAGGAGATAGTTTTGAAAAGTTTGAGTTGGAAAACAGTTTTTTTTAAACAACTTGTTTAAATAAGTTTTTGAAAACAACAGAAGGTTTTACTTTAAGAGAGAAATTGTTTGAAAACAACAACTCAGAACAAAATAGCACTCATAGAACAAGTACAAAGAACAGGACCATTGGAACAATCTCAAGCAGGGAAGTGAGGGGGTTGGGGAAAAATAAGAAACACATATGAGTAGGTACACAACAGATAGATTTTCACATGACATAATCAGAGAAGTCCTATCAAACATACCCAGAACTTAACAACCACAGAAGTAGTTTTTCCAAAAAGAGGTTCATGCCAGGAATCAACATAATCATATTGAGGGGTACTAAGGGGGTAACATGATGAGTTTAAGGGAGAGGGTACAATTTAAGAATCATACTAGCAAAGCGATAAGTAGACATGCTAATTACAATATAAACAACAAAAACCATAAGTAAAAGCATGATATAAATAAGATGAATTGAAATACCAAGAGAAGCATGTTGTTTTTGAGACTTTAAACTAAATTGAGGACATACAAGTTAAGAGAGAGTAAGCACATAATGAAGAGCAATAGAGTACAATACTTAGTCTTGGCTTGCAGCCGACTGAGAGTAGCAAATAACCAGAAAGAAGAGC
Source organism: Nicotiana paniculata (assembly GCA_005239505.1). Lineage (NCBI taxonomy): Eukaryota > Viridiplantae > Streptophyta > Magnoliopsida > Solanales > Solanaceae > Nicotiana > Nicotiana paniculata. The sequence continues at coordinate 122,495 of ML312451.1, forward strand.
AAGAGAGAGGATGTGTGTGTGTGAGAGAGAGGGTTTAGAACAATGTCTCTGTTCGTTTTTTGATAATAAAATAGCAGAGGTACTTACAGTTTTGAAAACACGCAGAAGAGTATGGTAACAAATAACAGTTCACCTGAATTATAGAAGTAACTTTTAATTAGAATCCAATTAATACAAGTACTCCCTTTAATTAAGGAGTAAATGTTCAAACGAGTAAAAACAGTGATAAACAAGGAAAATAATCAATTGAAGGGATGATTTTACCACATAAGGAGTTGTAAAAGTATATAGCACACAATCAAGACTGAATATAGAATATACCAATTAAGGAAAGTATATAAGAATTAATTGACAGCAGGTTTATTCATAAAAATAAGGCAAGAGATGATTCAGATTCTAAAAATTAGTGAGGAAATCTTCAAATCAAAGGAAATAGGTGTTACTCGAAGGAAAATACCACCATTTTAAGGAAATATTCAAAAATAAGGCAATCAGTATTACTCAAAGAAAAACACTTGAAGATCAGTAAAGAGTATGGTGTAAAAATTACTAAAGCACTAATCATACTTATTCAGAGATTAAAAAATTGTAAAACTATACTGGAATAACACATATTAAGCAAAAATCAGAAACCACAATCACGAAATTAGGGATACATATCAGAAAATAGCAGATAATTAAAGGAATCAATAGATAATCATAGTCTAGGCAGATGCGACAAAGAATCAGAAATCCTAATCAGTAATTATAGAGAAATAAATCACGAAACACATAGAGTATACATGCAAGCAAGGTAGTCATGCTAGAATAGGTAAACAACATTGCAAAATGAACTCAGATTCACATATTGAACTCAGAAATTTGGTGCTTTTTTATCAAAATGAATCAAAAAAAAAGAGAACGGCTCAAATAAAGCTTAAACACAATAAAATCACGAAAATAATACTAAGAAACTAGAGGGAGAACTGTTTTAAAAAGGATCTTGAAACCCTAGTTTTGAGAAGTGAAGAGTCCTTTCAGAAAACAAGAAAATCTTTGAGGAAAACATGGAAAACCTCAGAATACGTATAGACATGTGACAGATCTAAGAGGATCCGAAGGTTTAAAGTTAGGGATTCAAAAGATAACCCAGAAAGGAGAAGAGAATAACTCGAAATTGCCGGTTATAACCAGAAGTGTAAAGATCTTACTCAGACGACCATGGGAGGCCGAAAAAATGAAATGAGATCGTAGAGGTGAGTGGGCTGTCTCTAGTTCACTTGAAGGCCTCAAAATAGTGACACACGTTCAGGGGGGCATAAGGCTGGTACGTGGTTGAATCACCATAGATTCGGGCAAGGTGATGGCCGGAGAAGGGCCAGGTCCACTGAAAGGGGTTCAAGGGACGAGAGAGAGTTGAGAGAGTTGAGAGAGACGACTCAGAAGTGAGAGGGAGAGACGAGGGGGGGTAGTCTTATGTTAATTATGGTAATAGGCGATCTGGACCGTTGATTGAAATTAATCAGTGGTTCAAATTAAACAGGTATTTGGGCTGGATAGGAAAGTGTATTGGGCTTGGGTGTCTGGGCTAGTTTAATTGGGTTAGGGACCAGGATTAATTAGGCTGAAATTTAAATAAAGAATGGCTATTTGTTAAATACCCATTAAAATTAGATAAATAATTAATAAAAATAGTTAATAATCATATAAAATGAAATTAAGGCTAAAAAGGTGAAATTAGGGTAATTAATTAATATAGAAAATATAAAATGAATAATTATTAATTTAAATGGCATAAAATGTCTAACTTGGCTATAATTGCAAATTTATTGTAATTATGTTAAAATAATGCCAAATTGGCTTATTTGTGAAATAATTAAATATTAATAAGATAAAAAAAATTATACTTTGAGCAGTGAAATATTTTGAAATTATTTATAATACAATTTATAAATAATTATTGAATATAAAAATACTGAATAAATTGGAAAATTATTTAATAAAAATATAAAAAAATTACAGAAAATATCAGTTATTATAAACAATTATTTTGAAGGTATATATGGAAATTTTAAAATAGTTTTGTTACGCCCCGTAAATTAATAACCTTGATATCGTTATATAT